>CAEFZX010026813.1:0-27726 GCA_903066825.1 Alfaro cultratus
ACTGAGAGCCGTCTTCATCTTCCTCCTGTGCACTGAGACGTGTTAAGTTACATTAAACTTGCGTCTTCCTCGACACACATAATCCACCTGTCTCACTCTTACCTTTTCTGCTCGAGCGACCCTGGCGGCCATTAGAAAAAAAATGCATAAATAAGCCGTGTCACTGTATAAGCCGCAGGGTTGAAAGCGTGTGACAAAAGCCGTGGCTTATTACGGTGAAATTACGGAATATCGGAAATTACGGTGATTTATTTTTTTTTTGTGTAAAGTTCTTTATGTTGTCAGTGAGTATCCATGTATCTTAAATTCAGTACAAATCTTAATGGACCAAGATTAAATAATTCTAATTTTAGCATGAATATAGGATTATTAAATCTCAGGTATTATAACATTTGTATAAAAAAGAATTATTTCTGTTCTATTTCCAAACATTGGATATAGCAAATTTATTCCTGTTTCATAATATTATCATAAACTTTGAGGGCTCTTAATTTATATTATTTATCCTTGATGTTGGTAGTAGTTTGATTTTGCACATGTGACCCAGGCAACATTCAACTTCTCTGGTCACAAGATGCTATTTTTATTTACATCTTGTGTAGGGATTTATTTTATCTTTAATAAATTATACATTTAGTATGTTGATGGTAAACACAATCGATTAGATTCATTTGTTGTTGTTGGAATTTTATGTGATCCCTAATAATAGACTACATGGGTTTGACTAATGTGTTAAATGTGATGGACAACGGTCCATCGTATGTTACATTATGTTAGCCTACAGTAACTAATTTCTTTGCCAATACAAGTAAATGAAGCATTTCTTTAACATGTAAATCTAGTTATGAACAAATCCAAGCTACATTCAGAATTCTTTATTTTGTAAAATGTGTAAGGATTTTATGTTGAAAACGTTTTTTTTAAATAACCCTTTAAGTATGCAGTGAGAGATCTGAGCCTTCAAGAGACACGGTTTACTTGGAGCATGGCAGAATTTACTATGCTTGTAGCTAGATGTAATTTCAGATCACTGATATTGGAAGCTTTTGTCCTACAGGCCATAGCAATTGTCTTGGGCTTTCTGGTCGTTGTTGGCCTCATCATCTTACTGGTGTTTACTGTCAAGACTCGCTCACTGATCCAACGCTGGGGCCAAGACCGAATTCTCTGGGAGGAAGTGAAGATTATTAACTCTCCTCCCCACAACAGTGTTGGAGAGTGGGTAAGTAGGAATGAGATAGAGTTTGTCAATCTAAAAACAGATCACTTTACTAAAATGTTATTTTCCTCTCAATTTTAACTCCAAACTCTTTGGAATTTTTTTTTTAAAAGGTGAAAGGTTAGATAAGTTTTAATTGTAACCTGCTGGCTTTATTTCCTTGTGTATTGATGTTGTAATATGATGTTGATGTTTATGTGTGGCTCTTAAATATTGATCAGGATTAATAGACAACTTCATCATTAAAGGTACACATAGATGAAATTGCAGCATTTATCCCAAAACCAATTAGACTCTTGTACCTATGTCATGTTTCATGTTTTTCGGTGTGTTTATTTCAAGTTTTCTGTGTCTCTGTGCTCTCCGTGTTGTCCTGTCTCCCCTGATTACTCCCAGGTGTGTCTTGTTTCCTTAATTACCCTCAGTGTATTTAGTGTCACCTGTGTCTCTGCGTCTCTGTCGGGTCCTCGTCTCATTTTGACATTGGTGTAACTCATGTTCAGTCTGTCCATTCGGAGTTCCTGTNGCCAGGTTGTTGGACTTTCTGTGCTCCTGATTTATCATTAAATTATCATCCTTTTCCTTACCTGGGTCTCCAAGCGTTTACCTCACCAACACCTCAGCCGCACCTCATGACAACCTACCTGTCAAGGGATATTCCCTTTTCCTTTGCTGATCAAAACTTTATCCGTCGTACTGTTTTTCTCCATTTTTTATATATTGTTTTTAAGAATATATTTATTTCGACAAAAGTTTAGACAGCATAAGTAGCAACACACACAAGTTTCAGCTTGGAAAACTTCAGCTGTTGTTTTTTTTTTTTTTTCACACAGTGTTGCCCTAAATAGAGCTTTACTCAATAGAGCTGAGTAAAGCTTTAGATAGTCAGTAATAGTCTACATACTGCTGTGGTGTTCTCAGTCTTTACTGATATCTATTAAAGGTGATCCAAGCAAGGAATAGTGATAAGCAGATTTAGTTTGTGAAGCCTGAAGACATTGGTTCTGATAGTGAAAAAGCATAGTGCACACAATATATATATATTTTGGCTCAGACAGACAGGAGAGTAGTTTTACAGTAAAGTAGGTAGTGAAAGCAGGGGGAGACATCCGTGTTGAGGATGAAGGCTTATGTGGGTTGTGCTCTACCCCTGTGCCACCACAGCACCCCAGCGCATACAAGTTTTTGTTTGTCAAGTCTAGTCCATGGAGGCACCAATTCAAATGATCTGCTTCTAACATCTCATTGCAAAATTTTACAGCACAACTTGGGGGGGGGGGTCTAGAATCCTCCATGTCTTCATGTAGCAAAGGGAACCAATGCTGTGCTGGTAGTAATGTTGGTCACAATTAGATCTACATTTATTTAAATTTGAGCTGAATCATGTAATCCCTTAAGTTGTTTCATAACACATTACTCTTATTTATTGATGTTATATATCCAAAGGCTCCAAGTCTCAAATTATTACGTTTTTATGTAAGGTGGAGAAGAAGAGGGTAGTGGGTTAGATTTATTTTGGCAGAGGCTACACATGTTTTGTTTTATGCAAAGCAAACTGTTTTGTAAGTTTTTCAACCCTTTCTCAATGAACTGTGCTAAAGGGTTGGATGATTTCATTTGCAGTTTCTGGGTGTGGTCTGTTGGGCCACTGTTGGTTTCAGGATGATGTCCTGAAACTCAGGAGAGGCATTGAGCACAACGCAGAATTGGAATGAGCTTTTATGTTGAAGTTTGATTCCAATGATGAAAAATTAGGAACATTAGTAATTATGTCAGAACAGCCTTTAAAAATCAATAAAAATTGAAGTTTTCAATTTACTCAAGTCCTCCAGAAGAACATTGAACAGTTTAGACAGTTTCAGAGACTTAAAGACAGCTCTGTCAGACTTCCTGCTGACGGCAGTGATGGTATCTGTGGCATTCAGACATGCAGGAAAGAGTGGAGGAACCGGTCAGACTTGATGCATGGCTCTTCCACCCACAGAGTTTGTCATAAGACAAAACAGGTTACTTCAGGGTTAAAAGAACCTCAATAGAACTCAAGAAGCAGACTTCTGGAATAAGAGACTCAAAGAAGCAGAAAAAACTAATGATGTCTGTCTGTCACTGTCTCTATTTTTCTCCCTGTATTTTCCTCTCTTGTAAGATGATAATAAACAGATTTAAAGACACATTTAATGAAAGTAGAAACATTCAGTATGATGATGAAATAATCACTTGACGGGTTTTGTGAGGGGGAATGGAATTCTGTTTAGATTAAGTGAATTATCTGTTTGAGCTTCTGATTTTAAATTGACATTAACTCAATTACCCACTTCAGGTGAAGAATGTGTCGGGTGAACCAGAGGTGTTGGTCAGAGACCCTAATGATAGAGTTGGGGGTTCAAGAGAGTATCTGGACAAGCTGGACTACAACAAACCTCTCTACCTACCAGGGTAACTTAGTTATTCAAGTCCACTTCTTCCTGGCGAGATTGGAAAAGATCATTAATCCCTTTTCCAATTAGGTCTACTTGGAAAAGGGGCAGAGGACTAGTATATAGTCCTCTGCATTCTCTGTGGAATGCAGAGGACTATATACTGAAAAACTGGCACTGTGTATGTTGCAGCACTGTAAAAATGGTTTGGCTCATACAAAAACCTAAAGATCCTCATTCTTGTTTTCAGAGACTCTGACATAAGCAGTTTTGCAGGAGGCTATAAATCCAGGCTGAAGGAATATGATGCTGGGTTTGAGTCTGGAGATGACTTGGAAGAAGAAGATTTCAGTGTGTGAGTGATTTTTATATACATGTACAGGGGTGCCATATAGGGGGGAAATGTTATGACAATTCCAAGGGCCACTGATCGACAGGGGGCCCTCCGCAATTTATTTTATTTTTTTCATAGAAATAAAAAAAGATTGGTGCCCTGTCAATTACAAAATTAATTATATTGTATTTTCTAAAATAGTTTTTAGCACTAAAAATCAAATGTTACCCCTCCCAGACCAAAAAGCACACATTTGCCCTGAACCCCCCTGGATCTGTATGAAATGGTTTGTTCCTGCTTGGAGCGCTTGATGGTGACGGTGTTTACCATCAGTGGAAGACAAGAACGACTGTGACAGTTACTATGCTGCTAAGAAAAATAATAAAGTCAGGTTTTCCAAACAAAGAGAAAGAGAAAAACAAGAGTGTCAATTTATAACCCAGTTTTTCTCCAAGAGAGGGGGTAGACTGAGATTATCAACCATGTAGCATAATTAGCTCAGCTTCAGACTATTGTTTCCCTCCATTTCACTAGCATTTTATGAACGAAGGAAAAAAATTACCAACATGTTCATATATAGTATTGAATTTGTACCTTTTACCACTTAACAACAGATGAGTCGGTCAGCAGCAGCTCTAGCCCACGCCCCTCCTGACCCATCCTCTTCTAAGTGAAATTAAAGCTGTAGTAGTATGTAACTTTTATAAAAATATTTTTTTTACATATTTGTTAAAACTGTCATTATGTTGTCACAGTATGGTACAGAAATAATCTATGAAAGGTTTATTTCCTCTTCCTTCTCCCAGTGCTATCTAGAAACAACCAATCAGAGACAGGAGAGTTTTAGTGCTGTCAATCACAATCTCATGTGGCTGCTCATCCTCCCTCCCCTTGCTCCGTGCTATGCTGTAACTAGCAATAACAATAAGTTGTTTCTCCACCATTAGCACATTTAGCAGTGAGTGAATGAGCTTGATTGACATCACTAAGACCCTCCTCCTGGTTCTGATTGGTTGTTTTTGGTCAGAACAGTGCATTACTTTAGCTAGCAATAGTACTTCAGGGATCAGGTGGAGGAGATTGATTGTTTTCACAGATTATCTGTCTCATAACAAACTGTCACGACATTATATGCTGCAGCTTGAATAAAATGCAACTACATAGCATTTTTTCAGAAGTCTGGATTGCTTCGTGTATATTTTGCATGTTGCCTATGACTGTTGCTCATGACGTTTCAGTAAGCTAAAACTAATTAAATTTGAGCAACCTACTTGCTTAAATTCAGTCCACATACAGTCTGTATGCGGACTGTTCGACGTAAAATTCACGAGCAGTAAATATTGTGTTAGTTATCAGTATTGGATCAAAGAAAGCAAGGCAGTTGCAAGCCTTTAAAATTGTGACGCTTTTGACAGGTGAGATAGACTCAAGAAATTGTAACAGCAGCTGTGCGGGGGGGGGGGTGATTTCATTTTTTGTTATGGGGCCCAAGATTCCTGGCGGCGCTCCTATATATACAGTGTCTTGCGAAAGTATTCGTCCCCCTTGAACTTTTCAACCTTTTGCTGCTTTTCAGTCTTCAAACATAAAGATCTAAAGTGTTTATTATTTTGTGAAGAATCAACAAGTGGGACACAATCATGAGGTGGAATGAAATTTATTGGATATTTTGAACAAATAAAAAACTGTAAAGTGTGGCGTGCAATATTATTCAACCTCTTTACATTCAGTGCATCAAACTCACTAAAGAAGTTCAGTGAGAATTTCTGAATGATCCAATGTTGTCCTAATTGATGATGATAAATAGAATCCACCTGTGTGTAATAAAGTCCCCTATAAATGCACCTGCTCTGTGATCATCTCAAGGTTGTGTTTAAAGCACAGAGAGCATCATGAAGACCAAGGAACACCAGGCAGCTCCGATACTGTTGTGGAGAAGTTTAAAGCAGGATTTGGATACACAAAGATTTCCCAAGCTTTAAACATCTCAAGGAGCACTGAGCAAGTGACCATATTGAAATGGAAGGAGTATCAGACCACTACAAATCTACCAAGACCCGGCCGTCCCTCTAAACTTTCATCTGGAGCAAGGAAAAAACTGATCAGAGATGCAGTCAAGAGGCCCATGATGACTCTGGATGAACTACAGAGATCTACAGCTGAGGTGGGAAAGTCTGTCCATGGGACAACAATTAGTCGTACACTGCACAAATCTGGACTTTATGGGAGGATGGCAAGAAGAAAGTCATTTCTCAAAGCTATCCATAAAAAATCTTGTTTAAAGTTTGCCACAAGCCACCTGGAAGACACACCAAACATGGAAGAAGTTGCTCTGCTCAGATGAAACCAAAATCAAACTTTCAGGCCACAATGCAAAATGACACAACACAGCTCATCACCCTGAACACGCCATCCCCACTTACAAACATGGTGGTGGCAGCATCATGGTTTGGGCCTGCTTTTCTTCAGCAGGGATAGGGAAGAAGGATGGAGCCGAATACAGAACCATTCTGGAAGAAAACCTATTGGAGTCTGCAAAAGACCTGAGACTGGGAAGGAGATTTATCTTCCAACAAGACAATGATCCCAAATATAAAACAAAATCTATAATGGAATGGTTCACAAATAAACATATCCAGGTGTTAGAATGGCCAAGTCAAAGTTCAGATCTGAATCCAATCGAGAATCTGTGGAAAGAGCTGAAAACTGCTGTTCACAAGCACTCTCCGTCCGACCTCACTGAGCTCAAATTTGGGCACGAATTTCAGTCTCTCGATGTGCAAAGCTGATAGAGACAAACCCCAAGCGATTTGCAGCTGTAATCGCAGCAAAAGGTGGAACTATAAAGTATTAACGCAACGGCGCCGAATAATATTGCACACCCCATTTTGCAGTTTTTTATTTGTTAAAATTTTTTTAAAATATCCAATAAATTTCGTTGCACCTCACGATTGTGACCCACTTGTTGATTCTTCACAAAATAATAACATTTTAGAACATTTTGCCAGTGTTATCCCATGAAAAGGTATACTTAAATATCTGCAGAAATGTGAGGGTGTACTTACTTTTGTGATGCACTGTACGTGTATCCATCCATCCATGGATGGATATATATGTATATCCATATAAAGATATACGTATATATCCATATATATAAAGATTGTATCTCACTGTTGTTTACAGTTTATTTCCACCCATTATGGATGAGCAAGAGCGTCTAAGCTACAAAAGAGAATTTGACCGAGACCATCTTGAATACAAGAGCCTACAGGCTGGGCTGGATGGCTTAAACCAGAACCTAGCTGACCTGGAAAGAGACTTGGACAGGCTCCCTGAGGGGAGCCCACAGTATCTGGTGAGGGGCATTAAATAAATTAAAATATTATTGAAAAGTAAATTTATTTCAGTGACTCAATTCACAAAGTGAAACACATTTAGATTAATCCCACATAGACTGAGATTTTGAAGCCTTTTTTTCTGTTATGATGATGTTGTGCTTACAGCTACTGAAAACATGATATCTATGGCTAGAATATCACATCAGACCAATGAAAGCCATTTTCATACAGAATTTTTTTAAACATACTTTTAATCTGACATACTTTTAAATCTGACAAGTGGGTCTCATCAGAGTGCAAATTACAGTGCTGGTACTGGAATTTGAATAGTACTGGTACTAGTACCAGTACTGCCATACCAGTACTGATTAATAAACATTCCTGGCTGTCTGGTTTGGCTTTATTTGATTTTTTTCTTTGATGTCAATTTTGTATTATGCTGGAGTGAGTTAGGTGGGGAACTAGAATCTTGTGTTTGTGTTTATTGTACATTTCTATTATAATGTAATGGTTTCAGAGCTGTGATAATAAATAATAACTAAAGTGGAGTAGTGATGGAGCATCCATCTGTCTTGTTTTTTACATAATCAAAGTTGTGTATGAATCTTGTTTCTATATTGTGACACTAACAATGAATTGCTCTTACTACAGGATGCCTTGAATGAATACACTCAAGTCAAAATCTTCAAGAAGGTAAGGTTAGCCAAGCTGTGAACTCTGATGATAAATATGAAGTGGAAAATAGACTTTTCCACCACTTAAGAGTACTTTGGACCACCATGTGTTAAAGTAATTTACTTTAACAGCTTGTGTTAAAGCAAGTTACTACTTTAAAACAGTAGCCTACTTTAAAATACCAGAATTTGCAAAGAACTTATTTTTGGCTGTCTAATGACACATTTGAAATATTAAATCATGTCTTATGATCAATTAAACAGCATTTGAGTAGACTCTTTACTAAATACTTTTTACACTTGCTTATTTAAAGCTTCTACTTAACATGTTGAAGTTATACTACTCTGATTTGAGTATAATTTTGGGGTACTCTAAACAATCTCTGTAAATAAATGATTGCACTATTGATTTTTAAAATTTCTTTATTTTTACCAAAAGCAGCCATAAAAAAGGTTGTGGGGTGCCCTCCTTCCACAGTGACTGTTGGAACCCCACCGTAGAAGACATACGTTATTTTCTTTTCTGAAAGGTTCAACCCTAGATAAAGGTAGCATCCAGTGTGCTACCGACGTTAACATGTTAGTCTTTATTTTCTCCGTTTGTTGAATGCTAAAAAAATGCTTAGCAGCTGGATGTTCTAATAACCCCAGTCAACACAAAGGCCTCCCATAAGCATTCCCAAAAGATAAAATCTAAAGGATCAGTGGACAAAGCAAGTACAGAGAACAGATGGCTTCCCATTCCATCTTCCTCACTGTGTAGCCACCATTTCCTTGCACGAAAGTCACAAAAATGTTAAAAATATTTTTAAAAGCAAGATTATCCATAATAATGAAAATAGTGATTATTTGTTTTTAAATACAGTGGATGCACATGCAACCTGACTGCAGAAAGATCCCGCCTGCCTTTAAACTGTCACCAGTTGACATGGTAACCCCCAATGACTTGCTGTTTTAATATTTGCCAGCATGTTGTCAGCACACAACTGTTTATCACAGCATGAAGAAATAAGTTATGCTACCAAATTGACATTAGTTAATGAGATACATCTTGACGGCCCAAACACGTCACATCCAGATGAGTGGATAAATGACAAAAAATACCCCAACCTTCAGTGGGCGGACATTACCTTCTAGGAATATTAAAGCAGTTTTGTTCATGGTAAGCTCAATGAAATGTGTTGGGTCCCTCTAAAATAAGATAAATGTAACTATGGTGAGGAAGGTTGCAGGTGTAAAACCTTAATAGGGTTTTCCTAAAAATTTTATGAAAACTGGAATTCATATTTAGCATGTAAAGGACAAACACAGAATGAAGTCACAGTAGTTCATCTTTGTAAATGATGTCTTGGTTTAATTAGTTCAGACTCTAAATCCTTTGGTCTTCATTTGAATGGTGAGGGGAAGGACAGAGAGGACGACACAGGGGCTAGACGATAGTCAGTGTCATGTTTATTTATATATGTAACATTTAAAAAAACAATTGACTAAAGTACTTTGGAATTATACTAAAAATAAGGTATCAACTAGAATAAAATTGTAATAAAAATAAACACAACGCTGAAGCTTTGGATTTGGGAGGGTCAAGAGATGACCTGCTCCTGCGATCAAAGAAGAGCTACTCTTCATTTAGCCGAGGACAAGGACTGTATCAGCAGGAGTATGAATCAGCAGCTCATTGTAAAGCACTGGGCACAACCCAAACACCTAAATCTGTTCTATAAATCTTGTTGCAGGACAGGTGGTTCAGTTTGTTGTTTTTAAGCCGGAGATGTTTCAAAATTGAACTTGGCTTTGTCTCGGATGTGTCAACCCACGCTGATGAAAAGCTTGTATGTTCTTCTCTTGTCAGTCCCCAGATTACCAGATGAAGAAGAGGAGATGTAAATATCTGAAATCCAAACTGTCACACATCAAGACCAAAATCAGTGAATACGACCGCCGCCCCTGAACATTCTCCTGTGACTTGGTTCAGTTGAAGCATATTATTTAATCTCTGTATAAAGGATGTCTTAACCAAGCCTCTCACTATATTCTCACCACAAGAGATGACTAAAAGAGTATAGTTTTGTATTTTTGCATTAAGAATACTTTCCAAATGTAGTTGCTGTGTATAAAATCTGTTGTATCTAGCTATTAATCTGCATCCATACATTGGTTTATTTTATTCACTTCAATGCTATCTTTCTTTCTGCATAACATGCTAAAGCTAGCTTTTGTATACATTAAAGTTTTAATGCATGAACTTGTGTTATCCATATCATATGATTGTTTTGGAATTTGAGATGAAATCTTTTCAGGTGTTTTTACAGTATTTTCTTTGGATACATGTCAATAATGGAGCAGCAGCTTGCTGGAAAATGAAGTTATTCTTTGATTATTGATGCATCTCTGGCCTGTGAAGTGTTTTTCTTACTGTACTAAATTGAATGACATTTTAACAACTATCATATAATTTTTGATTTTGTTGTTGCTGGGGCGTTCTTTAATTGACATATCTGTAGGATTTTCATTGTGCACATTAAAACGTTGTATTAATTTGTACTGGGAGTTTTAATTAAAAATGTCATTAATGGGCTGTCACGGATCGTTGCTGCAGCGTGTTTTCTTCCGGAAAGAATTTTCTGGTGCACCAACTGGCAGCTGGACTTCTGCTTAAATCTCTGGTTTCAAGACAATAACACAGATACTTCTGGTAAGTAAAGGGAGCGGAAAGTTAATCCTCTAAGTTAGAGGCTCTAACTTAGCATAGGATTCATCCAGACACCCGTGGAGTATTTAAAGACAACGAGAGCTCTCTGGTTGGTCGTAGCAATAGTCGGACGGACCGCCTCAGAAGGGTTTTGTGATGTGCCGTTTGGGCTCTCATTCTGGTGGCTGTCGCTAAAACCGCTTCGTCTCAGCTCAGTGTGTTTCGGACTCGAGTAGTGATGGATGACAAAGCGTTATACATATTAATTAGTAGTGTTTCAGTCTGTCATGTAACCGTACAAGATTTAATCATGGAGATTAATTTTTAGCCCCTTACGGGTGGTGAATCTTTCAAGCATATAATTTAATTACAAAATACTGAAAAAATAAACACAAAAATAACATTAATATGTAATGGTCACTAATCCAACATTTGACCAGAAATCTGGTTAATCATCAGCCACTGTTACTAACAAATGGATTTTCAGCAGAGGTTCCAAAACTTTCCAGCTTTTGACCTAAGTAATGAAATGTTACATGGTCATGACCCCAGTTATTGTTCAAGGAGGCATTTTAACAGTCAGTTAAAATGAGGTACAATCACAACCCAATCAACAGCTATAAGTGAAATATATTTTTGCTTTTCTTCAAGCTTTATTGTTCTTGAGGTGTGATACCTGCACACATTCTTCACCAGTTCACAGTCGAGTTTATATTTGGCAGTTCCAGTTAAATAATTTGGACTTGATCATTGTTTCATTGTGTTTGACTGGCAGACACAATGGATGAAGAGCCAGAGAGAGCCAAGCGTTGGGAAGGAGGCTATGAAAGGACATGGTAAGATGTGTAATGTGAGAATATTCTCAGGTTGGGATATGTGCTCCTATCTGATCCAACTACATGGGATATTCCTGAATTTCTACAGGGAGGTGCTTAAAGAAGATGAGTCTGGCTCCCTTAAAGCCACAGTGGAGGAGATCCTGTACGAGTCCAAAAGAAAAAGGTGCGTTCGACAGCAATTTCAATACTATTGGAAAAGCTCATTTATTATAGAAACAGTTATCATTAAGTGATTAATTACACAGATGGATGGAAAGCCTTAATTTTGTTTAATTGTTATTTTCCACTTACAGCTAATGAACATATGATACAATTAGAATTTTACATCAGTTCCATAAAAAAAATTAAAAATAGACCCGCTTTCAAGTTATTTTAAAAAGGCATATGTTGTAATTTATTGAATGTGATGTATTTCAGTCTTTAGTTGCATGTGCTTTTTCAGCCTGGTTTTTACATCCCTGCTCTGCTTACCTCATAGGGTGACACAAAGCCATGCACAAGTGAGACTTGGGATGGTGAGTGAAGTCTGGATCTCTGCATCTCCACTGGGTTTCTCAGTCCATACTGTGAAACTACAGCTGGTAGATCTCATATGAGCTACAGCTCTAATAGATGCCATGTTCTCACAGCTAATATTGTATCTTTAGAATAAAACTGTTGTACAGTGACCACCTCCTTTAAACATTCTATAAGTTCAGGCAATGGAATTACTGTTAATGAAAAGAACCAAAGCAAATCAGCCAATTTTTTTTTCGATTAGGGATACACAGATATGAAAATTTGGGCTGATATTGGCATTCAATATTAATATTCCTGCCATGGCCGAGAACTGATTTTTACTGATGTTATATACATTTCCTTACCCTTTTGACACCTCAAAAAAAAAAAAAAAAAGAAACGACCACACCGTTGACTTTGCAACAGCTTCTCTGCTTCAGTTAAACCCTCCACAATCCTGTTTTGCATCACTATCACAGTCACAGAGAACCAAATAAATACCACAATCAATCTCCTCCCTTCCTCTTCCAGCTATCAAATGTAACAAGATAAAAATAAATCTCACTTGTTAACATCAGCCTAGTTATTAGAAAAATAGCCGCCGACACCCTTGTTAGTGCTAGTATATTGTGCATCTCTCTTTTTGAATGAAGTCAGCAACCAGGCTCAAGCGTTGCCCTGAGTGAGACCAGTGTCTGATGGGATTATCAGAAACAGCCTCACACCCGTGTTGTGTTATCATAAAAATCATTTTGAAACCCAGAGGAGATTATCATTGTCTTGTGCTCTAGATGCGCCACCTATATGTTGTTATTGACTGTTCACGCAGTATGGAGGACCAGGACTTAAAACCCAACCGTCTCACCTCTACCCTGAAGGTGAAACAGAACACACCTGGCACCAGTTACTTCACATGGTGATTGTCTCTAAGCCATATTCCCTTTCTTCATCTTCAGCTGATGGAGGGATTCATCGATGAATACTTTGACCAGAATCCCATCAGCCAGGTATGAGACCGTTAGGTTTGCGCTTAAAGAACGGAGGAGACGGACAACATGCTCAGTGTTGGTGGTTGTTAGGCATCTGCAATTTTCTGAAATAAACTACATTAGTTTTTGTCTTCCACCTCCACTCAAAATGATCTGGAGCGGAACATCAAAGTGTTTCAACTAACACTTTTAGCACCCGAGCAGATTGATTGAAAAAGATTAGAGTGAATAATATTTTACTATTAATATTTAGCTACTTTTTAGGGCTTCTGGAGAAACACTCTACCCGTCCAACAGCATCAGCCTCTTCCACCCGATGAATTCTCATGTTTTTTTGGCAGTGTGTTTTGTGTTGTGCTGCTGCATGATGAA
The DNA here is from genome assembly GCA_903066825.1 of Alfaro cultratus. Lineage (NCBI taxonomy): Eukaryota > Metazoa > Chordata > Actinopteri > Cyprinodontiformes > Poeciliidae > Alfaro > Alfaro cultratus. The sequence goes on from CAEFZX010026813.1 coordinate 13,373, forward strand.
GGATCTTCCAGAGTTTGGCTGATAATACAGTCGCTGCTGCCCTCTGGTGGTTGTTGCTGATATAACTATGTTGTTTGACGTCTCTTTTGTCTGAAATGTGGATCAGATCCGCATAGCTGTAAATAAAATGTTGATCTCTTGACTCAGTTATGTTGTGATGTCAGAGGTAAATGTTTGCACTCTGCAGCCTCAATGTTCCAACACACAGGAGTGCAAGTGTAAATATTAAAAATACTTCAGTTTATGTGTAGATTACATTATTTCAGTTTCAGTAACATTTAACAGGCTTCTAATAAAAAGGAGTGTTTCAAATATTACTTTAAGAAAAATCAAACAATTGCTCTGTGATTCTAAAACTGCTCAGTGTTAACATTGGTAGAATATGAAGCATTAAGCAGCAGTATAAATTTACAGTTGATTGTCTAATTCTTTTTATTTCACTCTGTTTCAATAGTAGTGATGTTGTGGGTAATGTTTAAGTGAATGTAAGCAGGAGGACAGCTATTGTTTCAGGTAAATAGGGGTGGTTCTAAAGCTCCTCTGATTATGTAGCTAAGCTAATTAAATGGGTTGTGCTTAATTCCAGGTTGGCATTATCACCACCAAAAACAAAAGGGCTGAGAAGCTTACAGAACTTGCAGGTGAGGATCAAAGTTTATTAGCTATTTGCTGAATATGTATTTGTCAGCCCAACCACCAGAAATAGTTCATACGCACAAATCAACCATGTTTGACCTGTTTTATGTAGACCAGGCTCAGTTATGTGGTCTGCTGCCAGCAAGGTTAGTCAAGCCTGCAGGTAGTCCAGATTAAGGACTACCTGCAGTAGTTAGCGTTAAATGTCCATTCTCTACAAGTGTTAGTGAAATGCACCACCTTTAGTGGCCTCTATTGACTGTTAGGTTGGAGCATATTTATAAAGAAAGTCATCTTAACAGGGAAACATAAATCATTTTATGAAAAATTTTTTATTCTGATATTTAATCATTTTACCAGATACTCCAGGGAGACAACTTTAATCCTAAACTGTGCTAAGACAATTTGTTACAAAAAATCTGTCAACATAGCAATTAAGGAATGGAAATAATTTCCTAAGAACATCAGAGATTTAAATGGCACACTTGGAATCTCTCAAAAAAATCCCATGTTCACATAAGGAATTTGTAAAACATTATGTATGATGTTGTTCATACAAATGGGTACTTCTGCATTACATGCACAACATTATCCCACATTTGTACTAATATTTTAGTTCTTTATCAATTGGACACCAGGAAGATTAATAACCACTTGGATGGAAACTAATGGGGTCCTAATAAATAAGCAAAAAAGAGCTCAATATATATCAAATTGCAATCACTGTGGGTGAAAATTTGTGCAAAATTTGGAATGCTATGTTAGGAGGATTTAAGAGTTATGCTTTCCAATGTTGCCTGTCAATAATATATTTGACCACTTTTATTGTCATTTATGCTCACACCTGATGTAGATCCTAAAAAAACTTTTTAGTATATTCTTTATTCACATACATTTTTTGTCACAGTCTAATCTGAATATAGACTTCATTTCAGTATTCCAACTTGTTTAGAGGATGGAACATAAACAATCAGCCTTTAAAGTCTGAGTTAAAGCTGTCTTTGGTACTGAATGATGAAACAGAAGCATTGTTCTGCTCATGTGCAGAGGGGCTTATCTCAGCCTGCTGCTATGTGTTTCAGCAGTCTGTGGACTTGCATCCATTTCCTGCCCTCTGGAAATGAATGAATCATCGTTACAAAAGGGATTTAAACAGAGAACGATTCTAGAAACATGGCATCAGACATCATGTAGTCCCCAAGGCTTACACACTGATTTTCCTTAATGACTTCAGCCTTGTCTGCACATATCCCGAATTGAAGCATACTGTTAGTGTCTTTTTTTTATTTTTTTTTATTTTTTATGATCAACTGATATTTTTTCTCTGGCCAGTGTACTGTACCAGAGTCGACTATACCCTTTCAGAGGGTAAGTCCATCTACATAGGATTGCCTCAGGGTGTTTCACCTAGACGGTTATCTTCACAGATAACTCTTCTAATTACCAGCCTGGGAGCTCAGATTGGAAATCTTCTGATGGTTCCTGGTTCACTAAAAAGAGATGAGCTTGCCAGTTGGAAACAAAAAACGGTACAATTGTATGGTGCCAACTATAGTTTAGGCCTGTTGCAATAAATTAAGTAATTGCATAATAAAGCAAACTCAGTAATTTCCATTTACATGATTTATTGTTTTTCTTTTTCTTTCTACCAATGTTGGATTACAAAAGTCTTCAGTCTGGTGCATTGACTTCAACCAGCCCTTTTTTTGAAGGACAGTTTTGTTTACGGAGACTTCATAATTAACTTATTTGTTGTATCTGTTGTTTGCTTATTTTGGATACAATTAAAATGTTTTAGCTGTTTCTCTTCTGAAGCAGCAGATGTAGCCAGGTGAAACTTTTTCAATGAAACTGTGTTACTAAGTTAGAAATAGTGATGTCCAGTTGTTCACAGTAGCTAGATAGACTTGTTCTTGTCTGGGATCCAAGTTTCCAATGATTCCAAGGCAGAAACACATTCATATTGTTCAGCTAACTATGTGTTTATTACACACCACGTTGTCCTTCCAGCAGTTTACATGTTTTCCTAATCTTGTGCATCACCAGAGAGAATAAATGGGTTGGTTTTGTGGGTTTCTCCTACTCCCTCCTCCGGCGCTCAGTCTATGTTGTACCAGTTAAACCTGCTCATCCTTTATTTTCTTTCTCCAACAGGAAATCCAAAGAAGCACATTGCTGCTCTGAAGAAAGCAGTTGACAGCTCATGTGTCGGAGAGCCTTCTCTGTACAACTCTCTCAGCCTGGCTATACAGACCCTCAAGTGGGTTCACCACAGATGCTGTTCCACAGAAGCTTTTTGAGTGAAACAGCAACACTTAGATTCTCTCTCTCTACAGGCACATGCCGGGACATACCAGCAGAGAAATCCTCATCATCCTCAGCAGCCTGACCACATGTGACCCAGCTAACATCTACGAGCTAATCAAGGTGAAGACATGTTTAGTCCCAGACTTCTAATCCCAGGCTGGTAATTAGAAGAGTTATCTGTCCAGATAACCCTCTAGGGCCTAGACTCTATGCTCAACACCCTGAGACAATCCTATGTTGATGGACTTACCTTCTGAAACGGTATTGACTCTGTTATAGTGTACTGGCCAGTGAAAAAATATCAGTTGATTGTTAGAAAAAATGACACTAACAGTATGCTTCAATTTGGGATATGTGCAGACGAGGCTGAAGTTATTAAAGACAATCAGTAAAGACAGTGTTCATAATGTTATAATGTTTCATTTGCCAAGAAGGCATTCATTGTTGTAAGGAGAGTGTTTTGTTTTTTTGTGACATATCTGACTATATTTCAGATATATCATCAAAATGTCTGAGCTATGGATATTTAGATTTTATTTCCATCAATATTTATAGAATATAGATGGAAATAAAACTGTCTTAAAAGCATATTTTGTTTGATGTGACCGTTTAAAGTAATTTAAGAACTGGCTCTTAATTTAGCTGAGGTTCACATACTGGTTTATTATCACTTTCTTTAGTTACACTGTTTTATCTGAACAAAACTTTTTTGTTTTGTAATATTCTCTGTTTCTCCAACTTGTTTGGCAACAAGGAGCACAAATTGCATGTTTTCCTTTGCTTTCAGACCCTGAAGTCTCTTAAGGTGCGAGTGTCAGTAATTGGCCTCTCAGCGGAAGTCCGAGTGTGCACGGTTCTGACCAGAGACACGGGTGGATCTTACCATGTTATCCTAGATGAGAGTCACTTCAAAGAGCTGCTCATGCTTCATGTCAAACCTCCTCCAGCAAGCTTCTCATCGGAAAGCTCTTTAATACGAATGGGTCAGTACTAGGATGTTTGACATTCATATTCTCTAAATTAACCAGAATTGCAACGTATTTTGCTGCTGGCATGATAAAAGTTGAGTTTCCTCTTCAGAAAGGAAACTCAACTTTCATATGCATCAACTTTCCAGCCAGAGTGCTGAAAACAATGAAAGATAAAACCAAAACCTTTATTTATGTTTGGTTTCAAGAAATCAAACATTTCAAGATGTTTGGTTTCTTGAAATGTTGCTGTTTCCTTCAGGTTATGTCACAGATTAAAAGTATTCTGGCACTGGATGGGGAATCAGGATTTCCCCCAGAAAACTTGCCAAGCCCAGTGTTTTGGGGCGCCGAGGTGGTCCACCGGCGGTCCACTGGGGTTTTGTGGTAAAAGCTGTTAAGTTGACAAGAAATGCAAAAATATTACTGATTAGCTAACTATATGTTACGGGAAGACATCGCCAGTGACACGCTATTTAAACCCACAACTATAGAATCTTAAGAACAACAAATCAAAAAAATACAATTAAAATGAATATCAATTATTTGCACTTCTCTTTAATCCAAATGAAGTCAGTGGGTCAGTAAGAACCTGCCAGGCCTTCAGGGGCCCCATAAACACTAATATTTTAACACAGACCACAGAAATACAAATGTAACATTTGTTTAATGAGAATACCAATGCTGCTAAAGTTGATTTAATGGTTTCAGCATACATAAATTAAAAGATTTAAAAAAAAATTTTTAAAGGTTTTGTTGGCTCTAGTGGGTATTGTGTCTTACCTGCTGTTTGACATGTCAGCCAGTGAATGGTGGTTGCTGTTTCACCTCTCAGGAAAATTTGGTTATTGGAGCTCAGCTGTGACACAGAATAGCACATTCAAAAATACTTTATTAATCCCAAAGGGAAATTTAATTAAATGTTGTTGTAGTTCATTAATTCTTCAAGATGCAGATTGTGATGGCTGTTGACAGAAAAGATCTCCTGCAGCGGTCTGTATTAGAGTAACTCTGAAGAAGCCTCTGACTGAAGATACTCTGCCTTCCCAAGACAGTGTCACAAAGAGGATGGTCAGGGTTGTCCATAATTTTCTTGATCCTATGAAGAATCCTCCCTTGCACAATCATCTCACGAGGTTCCACAGTTGTCCCCAGAACAGAACCAGCCTTCTTTTTCAGGCTGTTGAGCCTTTTTAGGTCCCTGGTTCTGATGCTGCTGCCCCAGCAGATGATGGCAGAAGAGATGACCTTCTCAACAACAAACCTATAGAAGATCTGCAGCATCTTGGTCCAAACCTTGAAGGATCTTAGCTTCCTCAAGAAGTCCAGTCCTCTCTGCTCCTTCTTATAGACTCTTCACTGCTGCGTCTCCAGTCCAGTCTGTTGTCAATTCAAACACTAACTAGTGTTATGACCAGCTAGGCATTAAATACATGTGGTTTTAATTATTAAAATAGTGTTACTGTGTAAAGGTCATTAGTGGAATGTCATGATGTTGCACTCTAATCAGCTAATTAACTCAAGACACCTGCAGAGGTTTCTCTCACTCCAGGTCAGTGGGTCAACATCATGGGGAATACTGCTGACTGGACAGATGTCACTGACACCCTTCACAAGTAGGGGAAGCCACAAAACATCATTGCTGAAGAACCTGGCTGTTCAGAGAGTTCTGTATCCAAGCATATTAACATAAAATTCAGTGGAAGGAAGAAGTATGGTAGAAAAAGAAATGCACATGGTTCTAATGATTGAAATGGCATTAAAAAGATGTACTTGTATCCACGCAGTCTCCTTTGTCTGTGCTTTGTTTGGACTGTTGATACTAACAGGATCCCGTGTTTGCTTAGGTTTTCCTCAGCACACTGTAGCCTCTCTGAGTGATCAAGATGTCAAACCGTCATTCAGCATGTCGTGAGTATAGAAAAAATGAAACTCCACCATTTTAACAGCTGGTTCCCACAATGAGTTGTGTGTGTGTGTGTTCGTTCCTAGTCATCTGGACAGCAGCGGCAGCCCAGCTCTGACTCTAGGAGGATACTTCTGTCCGCAGTGCCAAGCAAAATACACAGAGCTTCCTGTGGAGTGTAAAGTCTGTGGTACGTGTGATGCAGGCATTCATTGTGTATGGAATGTTTTATGAAACCGTTGCCCATTTTTCTCTGTTAATGTCTTTAAGTTAACATAGCTTTAGCTGTGTGCATATGTGGGTGTTTTCCTCTCAGGTTTGACGCTGGTGTCTGCTCCACATCTGGCCAGATCCTTTCATCATCTGTTTCCCCTCCAAGCATTTATTGAGAGTCCAGCTGAGAATTATCAGCAGAATAGGTAATTCTTATTCATTTACCTGTGTCATTATTGCCATGTAACTCGCTCCTGTGTGGCCTTAAGTGTTATTTCTTTCAGGTTCTGTCAGGCCTGTCAAGGGCAGCTGAAAGAAAAAAATGTAAGTAGAATTTCAGAAAATTGGTTTCTCTTTAGATCTTCAAGCAAGAAGAGCACCGGCTCTATTTCTTCCTGGAAATCATTACATAAATAAGAATGTTTGGTTTGTATAAAAAGTTGTAGCATATGTTTATCAACACTAAAGCAGCTGTGTGTTTGTAAAAGTTTTAAATGTTGAATTCCTAAAGACACTGGCATTTCTTTGGAATTTGTAACCTTTCGAATGAGTTTTCTCTCCATTACATACAACCATTGTACTAAAGCCTTTACAGTCAGTTGAGCTTAAAACATTTCTAGGGAACCCAGAATGAACCAATTTAACTAAAACTGGGGAATGATTTGCTCTCACATTCCAGGCCAGGTATGTTAGCTACTGACCAGCTCTGTTGGACCAATCATTCCTCAACATCTGGAATGTTTCTCCCTTCTCCCTCTCTCTGCTGGCTTCCAGGTCTTCGCCTGTCCTTTGTGTCGCAGTGTGTTCTGTGGGGAGTGTGATCTCTTCATCCATAAATCACTGCACTGCTGTCCCTGCTGCATTCACAATCGGACTGCTACATGAGGCTCAAACAGAGGCAGTCCTAGCCATTTTGGCGCTCTGGGCAAAACACTCTACAAGGGGGATTGGGGTGGATAGGGTGCACTATTGACAATCAGATCCTCCGGTTGAGAGCTGTGGGGGAAGGCAGGAGGGGAGAATATATACAATGAGAGGGGCTGGGGGCGCTCATGCCACCCCACAAGATAACACTCTTGGCGGTTGCCCATTTTGCCCATATCAGAAACTGCCACTGGGCCCAAAGAATCAGTCTTCCTGCCCTGTATCAACCCATCACCTCTGATTCCTCATGTCTGTCCTGTCAGTGATCCCTCTGTCTGAAGAATTGACTCTCACAACTCACGATTTTGTTTTTCGGGTTTCATGAATATCATCCAACTAACAATGCTTATAATGTTTTGTTTTGAAGAGTAAAAGGTTGTGTTTTTCATTCATCCTTCCCTTCCATCAAAACATTAAGGATAAAACTGCTAAGTTTGTAAATAAGAAAAACTGTGGTTTGAAGCACAACATGCCTTATATGGGTTTTTATATCATCTGAACCCAGATTTGAAGTATATAGTTTTAAAGTCTGTGTTTTAAAGTTCAATGAAACAGATCTTTGCACTTACTCAAATGCTTTGACTTATTCATATGTTTCTTGGTTGAGTTTCCAAAGTTGTACTGCATGTTTCACCTGTACCAATATTATTTTATTTCTCCACAACATTGACTTCTCCACTGCTTCTCTGCTTCAGTTAAACTTCCCACAATCATGTGTTGCATCACAGTCACATGACCAAACAAAGACCACATGACTAACCTTTTTCCTCCCCTCCTGAAAACAAATGGCAACAAAAAAAAAAAAAATATTAGTAGTTAATATCAGCCCAGTTTTATTTATTGGACTGATACCAATATGGTAAAAATTTACCAATCTGTCGATACCGATGTTAGTACTGCTATATTATGGGTCCCTACTCTTATCTTGCTGTTTACTATTAAATACTAGAAAACTGTCACTTTTAGGGTTTAATGTAGAAATGATAAAATCAGGTGAAATCTAAACCACCCCACCACTTAAGCCAGAATGGAAGACTGACAAATTATTTACCCCTCATCACTTCTTTTCTACCTACATCAACTCTTTGAAGAATTTAAATTAATATGAGTTACAACATTTAATTTCCCTTCGGGGTCAATAAAGTATTTTTGAATTTTCAATTTCTGTGAAGAGTATCCTTATTTATTGATCTCCTGTAATATAAAAATTTTGTCAGACACTTCCAAAAAAGTAAAGGCTTGTATTTCACTCTGTGTAATAAATTTACATAATAATTTGTTTAATGAGTGACAAAAAACATTGAACTTTGTGATTTTTTTGTCTTTTTTTTTTAAGACATACCTGTAGATCAGAGGTACTCAAGTCCAGTACTCAAGAGCTACCATCCTGCATCTTTGAGATGCACCCTGCTCCAACACAGCTGAATCAAATGAATGGCTTGTTACCAGGCCTTTTCAGAGCTAAATGACAGCTGGTGAGGAAATTCATCCATTTGATCCTGGTCTGTTGCAGTGAGGATGAATCTAAAAGTTGCAGGAGGGTAGCTCTCGAGGACAGGACTGTAAAGTCAACAACACAATGCAAGCAGCTGTCACTACAGGAGGAATTAATTCTGCAAGTCAATAACTTGATGCAATCTGCTGGGTTTTCTTGGATACAAAGTTTTTAAAACACTCGTGCCTTGAAACAATATTCCTTGTGAATTGGCACCTTGATTAGTGTTCAGCTCAGGCAAACAGTCCATGATACTTGTGATTATGACTTGGTAGAGAGCAGCTTCTCTCCTTTTCTTTCTCATGTTTTCAATTGGTTTCTTGTTCTCTCCTTTCTCTTTGCCTTTTGCTCAAGTTTCATACTGCCACTTGTAGAAGTGACTTCTGAACCACTTCCTATCCCCACTTTGTCATATGCCTAAACCTTGTAAAAAATATAGTTTTATTATCATCTTTGGGAAAACTAGAAAATGTCCTTTTTATGATCTTGATTTAAAGGTATAGAATAATGTTTAAATTAAATCAATACCACCTATGTACACAGGGGGCAGTAGATAAAATATACGGAAATAGTTATCCAGAAGACTAGATCGTAATTTCCGGTTCTGTTGTGTTGGCGGGAAACGCTGGCTGTCAGCAGTTTTGAGAAGAGACAGACTACGTTCTCCATGTCGCGGGTCCTGAACGGAATTGTGGCGGTGTGCCCCAACCTGGGCATTGGGAAGGACGGGAAGCTGCCCTGGCATCCTGTTCGACTCAGGTCAGTTACCATGGCAGCTGCTCAGGAAGACATGAAGCTGTCAAAGTGCTGAACTTTCAATTTCCCTTTGGGATCAATAAAGTAATTAGGATATTCAAATTTTCAGCAACGAATTCGCTCATTTCCGAAAGATGACAGCCACACCGTCAGTAGCAGGTAACTTCATCCTCCTTAGATGACAGAGCCTCCATAAAACATTGGTTATGGAGGAGCTGCTGATTTAATTGTTGCTTCAGTTGGATTATTAATCGACTGAAACTGCTCCTGTAGGCAGGAAGAATGTGGTGATCATGGGCAGGAAGACCTGGTTCTCAATCCCAGAGAAGAACAGGCCACTGACAGGCAGGATCAACATCGTCCTCAGCAGGGAGTTCAAGTATGACGCACACAAACACAGAGCGCACGTGTCCCACCGTTCAGGAACTCCTCGTCATCATTTGTTTCAGTTTTCTATTTGTAGTTTATATTTGACTCGGCTGTTTTGAATGCAAAATAATTTTTTAAAAACGTTAGTTTTATTCAGTCGGACACACCCCTGGTGATAAATAAATATACTAAGTACGGTAAATTTTATTATACCTAAGCATACTTTAAGTCAGACTAATCATGAGTATAATTCAAGTTCACTTAGGATTAGTGAACTTAAAGTGTGACATTTTGGAACAACTAATTTTGTGCTTAGTGTACTATAATAGCAATTCAATTGTATTAAAGTACAATTTAAAGTGTACGAAGTATACTTTCACATACTTTTTTGGAACAATTTAAGTGACACTTAGTATACTGTATGTGTTTTGCTTTTTATGTAATATAAATATGCTTGATTAGTATATTTTGAATGTACTATTTTTGTGATTGAATTACATTTAAAATATATTTAGAATGTATTTTCAGTATATTGGCATGACATATTTTATATATTAGTAATATGATTACAGTAAGCTACAATTACACTTTTGGTTTATTATAATTGCTACTTAAGTACACTTTTTAGTTACTTAATGTCTTTTATTATTCTGCTTTGAGACTTTGTACATTACACACGTCATACACACTACAGTACTGCAAACACATCAGGCTACCAGAACACAGAAGGATCAATTACAACACACTTTACAGGTGAAACTAGTTACATTGAACTTTCAATATATTACCATTTTGGTGACTCTTTATTTGATGGGGTGTGCATAAGACTGACATGACATCTGTCATGAACATGAAGGAGTCTTTATGAATGTTTGGCTGTTGTCATGACGTGCAATTCAGTAAATAATGACACTTTTAATCCAACCTTTATAGCAACTTTGCATTACAAGTGCCAACTTTGCATTAAAGTGTTATTTACAAAATAATGCAAAGTTGGCACTGTTAATGGACTTCTAATATAACTTTTAAAACAACTTTTTATTAAAAGTGTCATTTACTGAATGACACTTCATAACACCTGTTAGTATGTTCCTAACAGGTGTTATGACATGTTTATGACAGTATCATGTCAGTCTTATTCACACCCCATCAAATAAAATGTTACCCACATTTTCAAGAGTACTTTGCCAATATACTATACCAGAATTGTACAAATTGTCAATATATTAAAAGTTTACAGACAACATGGTTATGAAAATTAGCACAATAAGACAATAGGTACACCTTAGAGGACATGTGAAAAATATTTCACCAAGGATTATTGTTTTAATGTATGTACGCATGTATATGTGTGTGTATGTATGTACACGTGTATATATGTATGTGTGTATATACTGGATTGATTCAATCTACCTTGATGCCAAGTGACCTGCAGTGTTAAAGCAAACCTTGTCTGATCGAATTTGCTCTAGGGTGCCACCTGCAGGAGCACACTACCTGGCTCAAGACTTCAGCTCAGCTCTAACATTAGTTGATACAGAACTGGCAGAACAGGCTGACCAGGTCTGGGTTATAGGAGGAAGCTCTCTATACAAGGTCATTATTTTTTTCTGTTTTGTCTTAAATCCCACCCCCAAGCTAGAACATTTGACCTGAGTAAACTACACATTTTCCTTACTTTAATTGCTCTTCTCACTGCTTCAGTTAATTTGTTTTTTATGAAGCAAATTAACTGCAGCTACCTACAACTCTCTCACTTTTTGTTTTGTTTTGGGCTGCACAGGAGTTGATGGAAAGCCCGGGAACCAGGAGGCTGTTTGTAACACAAGTCCTGCAGCAGTTTGACTGTGACACTTTCCTTCCCGAAATCGTCCCAGACAAATATCAACTGCTGTCAGAGTAAGGGCATCATAATCTCTGGTAAAACGTATTTAGGTTTGAAACATCCCTTTAATTAATGTAGAGTTAAAGGTTAATTAAAGGTTAAGGATCGTTTTCAGCTGATTTGTAGTTGGAATAGAGTCGATTGTCTAATGAACTGTGTCTGTAATCCTGTGTTGAGATGAGTATGAACTAGGCAGAGGTTATAATTATGGGTTCGACAGAGTGAAATGAGACCAGAGGCTGTTAGCAGGGCCGACACAAGCCTCCGTGGGGCCATAAACAAAATCCGTTTTTGGGGCCCACTATTTCTGCTAATTATGTGGACTGCTGCAATCAACAGACAATAAGATCATTCGCACACCTGCTATAAACATGCTGTTTTGAAGCCAAAAAACCTCAAATATCCAAAATCAACCACGAGAATCAACCCATTTAAGGTTAAAACTCAGTTTCACACAAATGCGAACATTCTACCACAAATGTTTGGCTGTTGAACTGGACTGTTGAAGGTCGCTATGATGCTAATTTTATATTAGCAGCTTCACAAATCTTTTTGGTAAACATTACATTAGCAAGAGACATGAAAACATACCTTCATCTTGGCTTTTTTTCTGTTCTTCCTCATTCCTTTTTCTGCCTGTTTTGCGATATTGTTTTGCTAACTTAGATTTGGATTGTCACTGCACATTGCCTGGCAGCTCATAAGTGTGACCTACCACTGACACCGGAGGGCCCCCAAGAACAACTTTTCTTTTTGTGCATGTATAATGAAGGATTTTTACCTAATCAAATATATATTATTGTTAAAAGAAAATCATAACTTTATCATAAAATTGTGTGTTTTTGTTAACATAATCGTATAGAAATCATTACGAAAAAATAATTCCACTTAGGGAGCCCCCCAGTGCAAGTTCACCTCGCTGCAGCAAACAAAAAGGGGCGGGGACGGACAACTGTCAGTCTCATACCTTAATTGGAAATGGGACAGTTGCACTCCGGAAGTGAAGGGGGCGCTATTTCCTATATTATCTGCGGTCTCCCGTTTTTATTTTCTTTTGAAGTCTGTGAAATATCTTCACCTTTAGGAAGGATTTTCACTCTTAGCATGGATTTGAATTTCTCTCTTTTATTTACTTCAGCTCAGCTCACAGATTTTAATAAATTTTGTACCTTTCGGTGTACTTCTAAATACACCGAATACACTGCTACTGCCTCTAGTGGCGTGAGGGTGGTAACACAACTAATCTAATTACATTACTAAATCAGAATACCAGTCTTTATTATTTACTATTAATTTAGGCATTACTGGAACCGTAAAAGATAAATTTCCTCACAAAAGAACATACCTTTACATTTTCTTAAGGAAGTAGAGCTAATTAAATTAGATAAACAAGACCTGAAAGTGATTCCAGTTTCACTTGATGGCAACCATTTGAAACTGTGGTAAATTTTAAATTCCTTGTATCATTTCTGGACAGTCAGTTCAACTTTGCTGAAAACACTTCCTATATCTTTAAGAACTGTTAAACTCGATCTAGTGATGTTGGGGTTACCCAACTTGAGGTTGTGTAACCCTCTACTTAACCTCTAGTTAGGTATAGGTTGTTGAGTTAAGATGTTAAAACTTAACATTCTAACTAGAATTTTAAGTCAACTCAAGTTAAAACAACATTTTAACTCAAGTTTTAACTTTTCATCTCCTCAGCTGGTTTGGTCACATGAGCTGCAGATTAACAGACAATCTTTAATAATACTTTCAATGGAAGGTATAACAGAAGGTAAATAGTGGTGAAACCAAAAGCAACTCTGTCTCAACTTTTTGCTGAAAGAACATGGAAGACGGCAAGAAATATTTTAGCAGAGAGCATCCATCTTGTTTTTTGTCAGTTTGAACCTCTGAGTTCATGAAGACGTTACTGTTTTCCTCTGGCACCTAAGAATATCTATTAGAAGTAATTTATTGACGGTGCAATAATTATTCTTAACCAAACTAAATGATAATATTTACCTATAGCTTGCTAAATGTTGGATATTTTACCTGACATTCTCACTGGACAAAAATAAGAACACAGGGAGACGGTTACATTTTCTTATGCAATCTTAGAATTGAACGGAGAAGTCTGCCCTTCGACATCTCCTTATCTTTCTGTCTCTGGACCAGTTCTAACGTGTTCCTCTGCAACTGCATATTTTATTACATTGAGGCGTAGCTTAGTCACAAATTATTTGCATAGAAGGAGTGGCAAACAGTGAACACAGGTCCAAATACAGAGTCATAAATCTCTATTGTCCTGACCAGTTCTCAAGATACTGTATTTGCATCTCCTGAGGTTATAAAAACACAGTCGTTTGTCCCTCTTCACTCCCGAGGTCCTCTGCTTCTGTTCTCGCGATCCTCTAGGTCGTAAACTAGAGTTTCTGAGGAACTTTTAAACTTTGATGTAGCTGTCAGCTCTTATCTGAATGGCTGGCATCTGTTGTCCATTCGTCCTCCTGTCAGGGCAGTTGTGACGTCAAGGATTCTGCTTCTCAATTCGTCACGCTTCCTGCTCCTCCAGAGACAAAAGAACATGCATCCCCAAGCAAACAAAGGTCTCTCAATTCTTAAAGTCTCCTAATCTTTAATATTTTAATTTGTATTTACCGTATTTTCCGGACTATAAGTCGCACCGGACTACAAGTCGCATTTTTTGGGGAAATTTATTTGATAAAATCCAACACCAAGAACAGACATGTCATCTGGAAAGGCAATAAAAATAGAATAGAGGCAACAACAGGCTGAATAATTGTACGGTTTGCTAACGTTACATGACACATGGACAACGAACTGAGAACGTGCCTGGTATGTTAACATAACATATTAAGAGTTATTCAGATAACTATAGCATAAATAACA
>CAEFZX010026816.1:0-28118 GCA_903066825.1 Alfaro cultratus
CGGGTTGATAGCAGCTCACTGCGGCTGCGCAGTGTCCGTCTCTAAGCAACCGTGACAACAGCGTCAGTTCGTGAGGGAGGAGGGAGGGTCCCATTTAGGTCCCGCAACGACAATTTAGCAGACCTTAATATTTCCCATGTTTTGTTTTAGTCATTATTATTACACTTATTGTTGAGATGTGTGATAGTTTGTCTATCAGACATTTATAGCAATACGGAATAAATCGCGTCCCGTTTTGGTTCAATACGGGCGGAGAAACAACAACCACCTGTTATTTTAGCCTAGCTTAAGCTAACCTGAATATTTACAACTCTCTTGTTGATACAGTGACATTACTGACCTTCTGTCTTTCAACCACTTTGAAAAGCTTTTCTTCGTCTCTCCAACATCTTTATCCCTTTCCTCCGTTTTCTGTTTTGTGCCCCGGAGTTTTTTTCTGCGCCCATCTTTAGCTCCCTGTTGTCGAGACACTAATACAATTCAAATTTAAAAGAAAAAACGCGTTTCAGCGCTTCTCGAAAGGCCCAAGTTACCTGTATGGGAGGGGAGGGGCGTCTAATCAATGCTGTTCATCTGTTATTGATCATTTCATACACAAACAGCTGTTAAGTACATAAAATGCTGACTAGAAAAAAAATTCCGCACATCGCTTTTGGGCTCCCTCTAGTTCAGCGCCCCTATGCGTTGCATACACTGCATAGCGGCCTTTTGCGTCACTGGCTATAAATGTGCCTGAAAAATCCCCAGTACTGCCCCTTTAAGGCGAAATCCAAAGGTAGAAAATAGAAATTCCTTTCAGTTCTTGATCCGTAAACCTAAATGGGAACAACTGGAAACAAAATAATTCTGTCAAGGAAAGAGCCATTCTCAAGAGAATGGTTTGAATTTTTTATGAATGACCAATGAGGATTCAGCCATACATCTAGTTGTTTTCTATTACCAGTGTATCATAACATGCATCCACGAAAATCCCTAATGATAATGACTCCCATTTATTTCAGTAATTCCATTTATGCCTAATATTGCATCACTATGTTTCTGCATGTATTTTGTACATCAGCATTTGCTGTATTGTAATGACAATAGGATCCACCCACACAAGTAGCTGGGCAGAATGTGAGTGGTGGGGAACCAATACCAATCAGGCTTAATCATCATAATTAATCATAATAACATTTTTATCATAATATTACAGTAGTCCGGTAGTAAAATTACAAAAAGTTGTCATTTTACAGTAGTTCATGAAACTGCATACTTGCCTAGCTTTTAAAAGATTAAATGAGAACTTTTTTTTCAAACTCTCAAAAAATGTTTTATTTTTCTAATAAAAAAATTACATATATATTTTAAAATTGCTTTATGTTATTGTCAATTTAAATCTGACAAACTGAAGCAAAACATAATATAGTATTTTGCAACGGCAATATTTACTTGTTTCATAGAAGTCAAAGTATTGCAACCAAAGTGAAAAATACTCTGATCTAAAAACATAACTGATACATTTATCCTCATGGTAATATTACATTGAATACAATAAATTAAATAATCTTTACTAAAACAAAAGTGCCCAAATGTCAAAATTTCCAAGCTGCATGTCAAAGTCATAAAAACAATGTTTTACCAGCTTTTCATGTAAAACTTGCTGTCAAAATTCTAAATGTCTGTCGTTTTCTTCCTTTGAAGGAAGGAAGGGATCCAGCAATGTCAAATACTGAAGTTACATATTTTTTCAAAACTGTTAATGTTTAAGATTACAGTACATCTTAAACATTTGGGCAAGTTTAAGGCTTGGTGAACAGCCAAACAAAACCGACATGGATGAGTTATGAGTTGGTCTCAGTCCCGAACTTCTCCAGAAATCATCAAAGGGTTGCTGGAAGATAAAGAAAGAAAAACATGTTTTAATACATGAGATAAACAGCACATTAAACTGCATTTATGTCAGTCAAAGACAGACAGGGTGAAAAGGACAGATTTAGTGGACAGACACTTTCTCTGACCTTCCTTTATTGTAACTGTCCTCCTGTCTGTCTATTAGAAATGGACAGGACAGATACAGAGAGACAGGCAGAGGAAAAAGACAGACAGGGAGAGAGATGGTTCATACGTGATCCAGCGGTCCAATCACGTCCCATACTTTCCATAGGCATTTCAGATCACAGTAAAGAGCTGTATTTTCAAAACCCAGCCAACTTTCTGTATTTTCATGCTGTAGTTTTTACAGTCATTTGTTACAGTGTAGTATCAGTATTGAACCAAAGAAAGCAAGGCCGTTGCAAGCCTTTGACATTGTGATGCTTTTGATAGGTCAGATAGACTCAAGAAATTGTAACAGCAGCTGCGCAAGGTGGGGCCCAATTTCATTTTTTGTTAAGGGGCCCAAGATTCCTGGCGGCGCCCCTGCGTTTAACACCGGCGAAATCTCCGGTTATAAGTTAATAAGCAGTTGTTTTGGAGTTGTACTGTGTTGTTTTAATTGAGCAAAAATAACATAAAGCACAACCAGATGCTCTCCTTTTGCTTTTAATTTGAATTGTCTGATTTTGTAATAATCATACAGGCGTTAGACATCAGAGAACAGTTTGAAGGCTGATGATGAAAGATACGAGCTCCGGGAGGTGAAGAAAGAGAGAGAGAGAGAGAGAGAGAGAGAGAGAGACTCCAGCAGCACGGACAGTTCAGAAACAATTCGGAATAAGAAAAAAGCTATTAAGTCGTGTTTTAAACTCCCTACAGAACTATTGTGATTCGAAGTGCTGCCGTTCTCCCGGTGCTGCGGTACAGAGTATCGGACCGTACCGGCTTACTTTCACTCCTGGAAATAACTTTATGCTCAGAAAAAGAAAACTGGGCAACTTTCAACAGCGCATTATCGTCCCCCCCTGTTTTATTTTGAAAATCTGCTGAGGAGGACTTAGTCGGCTCTGACGTCAGATGGATGCCAGTGACGTCATTCTGAAGAATCGGGGCTCTCAGACCCCTGAGCAGGTTGAAATGCTGAGGATCGGCCAGCCGAGCGCCGACTCACCGTCCGTCACCCTGCGGCTCACATAGACGGAGCGGCCGCAGCTTCTGCGCATCATGCTGGGCGCCAAACACAAGAAGAACCGGGCCGGGACGTCCGAACCAAAGGCCATCGACCCCCTGAGGAATCTGGGTGAGTGTTTTCCTCTTTTGGCCCAGACGATCTCAGAGCGTTTGGCAGAACCTGGAACCCTCATGTCGTCTCTTTCGTCTGAGACTGAAAGGATCAATCACAGCGCTGTAGTCATCCTGCAGGCTGCAGAGTCTCAGGGAACCCGTCCAGAACCGACCAATGTTCCGATCAAAGCGAACTGGAGCAGAAGGGATTACTGAGGCGCTCTGAATGCAGAATCACAGCTGGAGCTTTCAAACAACAGCAGCATGTTTTTAGTCATTTCATATTAATCACTAAATAATTCCAAAATGTTGCACATGAACTTAGTTGCTGTTTTTAATTACAGCTTAGTAAAAATATATTAACACTGAAAAAACGTCTATATAATTATGTCTTATGTGACCATGTTTGGCCATTTCAGTTAAATTCAATTCAGTTTATTTATATTTCACAACAAATGTCCTCTGAAAGCATTTTATAAAAATATTTCAATTCAATAATACATTCATTCCAACTGACCCTTTATTAAACTGCACATTACACTTGATTAATTATTGAAAGTAGATTAAAATGTTTCTCTCTAAGGTAACCCAGCAGATTGCAGGGAGTCATTCACTCCTCCAGGACCAGCATGTGATTTGTTGCAGTACTAAAACTTCCATCAGCCGTCAGAGACTCACTTTGTTCCCTGATGTGAAAAACGCTACACAATGAAGCTTCTCTAGTTTCCTGTCAGATCTTTGAATATTTTTCCTTTTGACAAATTGTTTCTATTTGAGGAACTCCTCTGTTGTTCTCCACTCTGCTGGATCATTGCTTCTTTGAACATGTTCTACTGCTGTGAGCGAAAAGGTTTGTTGGCAGAATTTGTACTGCCAGGTTTGAAGCGGTCTTTAAATGAAACATTGTGTTTAATAATGTGATGGTACACTGCGGGCTTCATGCCTACATTTTATGGGTTATTTTTAGATTTCCTACTTCCACCAACCATTTAAATATATTCAGAGAAGCTTCATCTGCATGTGAAGCAAGATTAATTTTCCAGTGTGGAATGAACTGCTCGGACTATAACTTGTTACCATGTGTGTCTGAGTCTGATATTACTGGGCTGTTGCTGAAGGTTTAGCAATCTTCATTCAGTCTTCAGCGTCAGAGGAAGTATTGATCTTCAGCTCTGTTCAGTGAAGTGATGATTCATCTTCTTATTGGTTTGATCACTTTCAGACTAAACCACTGATACTCTATGTGTAATTGGAGTGAGTGCACATTAAACCTCATGCATGCCAGTCTGTGTGGGCAGTGCATGTTGCTGTTTGTGTGTTCAGACATCTGAGTTCTTTCCTGCTAATCTGTTCCAAGATAGTCAGAGTAGTAATAATCCTTTGGACTTGCAGCAGAGAATTAGGTCCTGGATCAATCCTCGTCTGAATCCTGGCACCAGAATTAGAGCTATATTTACTCAGAGGCTGGAATAATGGGACCCATTGTCTGCTGTTGCGCCCTCTCTTCTGTTCTTACTATTATCCATTTTTCCTAGGATAATCAATAGTATTACCTAGAAAAACACAGAGTAAGATCGGCACAATATTGTATTAGAATCATTATTGCAAGTGGCATCATGTCTTCTCACTCTGCTCATTGTTAATATTGAGGAAGCTCCGATTGCAGTTTTCTGGCCAATCACCGATCACTGATCTTTTATAAAGCCTGACGTGCCAATTCAGTTTTTGGAGAACACTGATTTTCTTTTCTGAAATGTTGCTAAAAAAGTCCCTGGGTTACCAACAGTGGAGTGACTATTGTGAACTGCAAACATGCAGACATGACCTGGTGGGTCTGTTAGTCAGACTCTCTCAAAGCAGAGCACTAGAGGACTGTGGCTAACTTTTAGATCTTTGCTGAGGATGATAAAATCAGTGTAAGTAGATTATGAATCTCCCAAAATGAAGAAAATCTGCATTGATTTATCATCTGTCCAATGTATCGATGCACCTCTATATAATACGTATATTAATAGTAATTCGTATATCAGGCAGTGGTTGGTGATGGTGGAGGGAGGTCTGTGTCTTTCTTGATGCTGACCAGAATACATTGATGTCTTATGTGACCATGTTTGGCCATTTCAGTTAAATGGCCAACTGAAATGGCCATTTAACTGCCATTTCAGTCATTATAATATGACTAATATTATATTATAATATTATAATATGACTAATATCACAAGTCATATTATAATGACTTGTGATGGTAAAATATTTAAAAATAGAAAATATAGCATTATTTTATTATGATGATGGACCCAAATGAGGTAAGGCAGAGGTGTCAAGTAAATTTGTAGATTTTTTTTCCACAATACTTTATATTGGATATTTTTAATACCAAAAATTACAATTACTAACTGGCACAGGATTGAGAACAATATCAATTAAATAGACATACTTTAAATAAAATACATTTACAGTGACATAACACAACAAGAAAAAGACAAAAAGCATGGGGTAGGAGTAATCATTAAGGGTTAAATACAATTATATAGGAATCAGAAACAGTGAGGGACAGATTGTATCACTATTGTTCATAAATACTGTCAAGCCCAGTTCAAGTACAGGAAGGTTAGTCAATCCAGTGTGCAGGTAAGTTTTGCTTATATCTTAAAAATTGTTGCCGTATTTTATAAAAGGTCTTACTTCTGCCCTGCATCCAATAGCTTATTTTCTCTAAGATCACACAGCTATTGATTTCACAAAGCCATATTTTAATTGGAAGTGGGGCATCAGAATTCCATTTTGTTATAATACATTTCTTAGCAACTGCCAAAATGTGGTTGTTACAACCTTCTTTAACAGCTATGGTAAAATTTTACTTTATAGTTTATTGTTGTTAGAGGTTATTAAAGTTACACTGTTTGGTACTGTTAATTGCTTGCTGTCTGTTTTGCATGGTCAGATCAGATGTAGGACAAAGTAACAGAGGATCGCAGTCTGCAGCTATCAACAGGATCTCTACACTGATTCTCATGAGATTCACTGCCATACACTCTCTGGCAATAACCAGATGTCCACACCAAACTCAGGTTGCGTGCCATCATATGTCTTTCTTCCTGTGTCCTTGTTCTTCCCAGGGATTCAGGATGATGAAGATGTGAAGCAGATGTTGCAGGGTTCCAGCATGGTGAAGGTTCGATCAGCTCGCTGGCAGAAACAACGAACCTTGAAGCTTCTGGATGATGGTGTGACTGTCTGGTGTCAATCCCAGAAGACATCCAGCCGGGCCAAGGAGCAACAATCCTGTGAGTTAGTTTCTCTCTTACGCATCTAGACAAAGGTCTTACAGATGCGTAAGAACTGTAAGAACTTATCAACCTGGGGTCTTTCTGCATGGAGTTTGCATGTTCTCTCTGTGCATGGTGGGTTCTCTCCGGGTACTCCGGCTTCCTCCCACAGTCCAAAAACATGACTGTTAGGTTAATTGGTTTTTCTAAATTCTCCTTAGGGGTATGTGTGTGTGTGTATGTGTGTGCATGCGCATGCGTGGGTGTGTGTGGATGTGTGTACATGATTGTTTGTCCTGTCTGTCTCTGTGTTGTCCTGAGATGGACTGGTGACCTGTCCAGGGTGAACTCGCCTCTTGGCCGTTGACCACTGATAGTCACCAGCACCCCTCCTGACCCCACTAGAGAGCAGGTGTAAGACAAAAGATGGATGTCAGCCCACATCCCTAGTTTAACACTCACTGTTCCAGTCAAACAGTTTCACAGCATCTGCAGAGTGCAGGTCCAGTCTGGGATGAAGGAGACTCCTAGACCTTCAGGTTCTCTGGTGACAGCTAAAAACATGTATTTTTAAATTTGTTCTACGTATATCAAAGTCTCTTGTTTTCTATGCCTTGTTGGCTCTTGTGAACCGCTAGTTGATTTTATACCTTAAACAAAGGTTTAAGGTATGAAACAAACTGGCTCTGTCTGAACAGGGAGCTCTCAACCTCCTGACTTTTTTTTGTTTTCCTTGAAAACCATGAAACAGCATATGCTGAGTCGTGTTTTGCTGCAGTTGTAGATATTTTCTAGCTCCAGTTCTTGTTGAGACCTTGTTAAAGGTTTGGGAGCCATGGCTGGAGAATATAGCACTTTGCTAAGACCGTATTGCTGCTGGGTGTGTTCTGTAATACATCAGTACAGTGTGTCTATTTTGGTTGGACTTAAATGCTACTTGCTGCATTCGAAGTACCCAGTCCCTGCTGCATCATCTTAGGGGAGCCTACCTTGATTACAGAGTTGGAGCTTATTTTAAGATGCTCGCCTATCCTGTTGCAGTTCAAACATTAAGATTATAGAACACTGGAAGCTGGGAGGGTCTGTGGTTTGATGCCATATCATTACCAGAAGATTTGAGCCTTTTTTAACTTGACAAGTAAAGCAGGTCTGCTGAGATGTGACCTCTGACCTGTGGGACCCAGGGGTCTATGGGGTTTTCTTGAGTGTTGTAGATTGTCCAATTTTAAGTCAGAACCTTTCGATTGATCCTAATTGATTTAATCACACAAAAACCACTCAGATTGTCTCTTATGTTTGAGGGAAAAAAAGTCTGCAGATGCCAGTGATCATCATGTGGACAACACACAGTGAGAACCTATCATTCATGTTCTGTATGTAATTAGTGCCACTTAGTTTAGATCCCAGGGCTGGCTGTAGCGCAGCTGGGTGGCCCAACTCCTTAGCTCCTCGCCCCTGTGGCTTTCAGTCAAGTAGAATCAAAGGTCAAAATTAGAAACCCCAGCTCGGTTGGAGACCTCCAGAGCACATTTAAGGAGCACGGTTGTCTTCTTGTTTAATTTGGAAGAGTTTAAAGGACAAGTTTGGCTTTTATAGGAGACTTTACTGGAGTGTTCACAGCAGTCTGACAGTGAAGCTGTGCCAGTTTGGAGAATAGAAGAAGAATTTTTCTAAAGAGCCGAGATGACGGCTACTCACAACAAGATCTGTTTAGAGGAAAGCTTTGTCATCTAAAAATCTCTGCCAGCTCTGATTCAGAGTATAAACCTCTTATTCAGGATCAGAAAGTGTAGCTTTAAAGGCCTGTTTTGATGAGAAGTGACCTTTGACCCTTTGACCAGGCATCTGTTGATTGTTGCTCCAGAGGTTACAGGGCATCTGGTTATCCAAGCTTACTGGACACCACTTTTCTGTTTGTCAGCTCTGAAGGTGGTTTCTGAGCAGTCTGGTATGTTTGCAACCAAAGGAACTGATACACTGCAGAAACACAAAATCTTACCAAGTACTTTGGTCTAGTTTCTAGTGCAAATATCTTAGTACTCTGGAAATAAGAAAAAAAAAAAAACTTACAAGCTAGCTTTAAGTCAATCGTTTCTTAATATTAATGAAAAGCTTCTAGTTACATTGGCATATTATTTCACTTATAACATGCTAAAAATGTTTAAAAGCAAAATTAAGAGCTAATGTGCCAGTGTGATGATTCTGTTGTATCTATTTTATTTGCAATCAAGGATTTTTTACTGTGCACATACATCTATAACAGAGCTATGTACCTAGAATAGATTGACAGTGGTTCGGTGCAATCAGAAAGTTGTAGATTTGATTCCGCCTCCTCCCTGCCACATGCCTTTGGGCAAGGAACTTAACAGCAAGTTGCATGCATGTATGTTAGACCAGGTAAACTTGCTCTGCTGTAAAGCACTTCCATAGGTCCCACTTTGTTTCAAAAATCTGTTTTTACGTCTTCTACTGAAGCAAGCCACAGATTTTCTGCTCCTGGACTAAATATCTCCTGATAAAAGATTCTCCATTCTCCTTATTCTTGTTCCTCCACTCTGCTTTTCCATCCCGTAGTCTCTGTCATGGAAGTAGAGTGTGTTCGTGAAGGCTGCCAGTCAGAAACCCTGCGGCGGATGGCAAACTCGGTGCCAGAGGGTCGATGTTTGACGGTGGTCTTCAAAGGACCCCGGAAGAGCCTGGATCTCCTGTGCAGCAGTCAGGAGGAGGCCCAGCATTGGGTCCGAGGCATCCGCATTCTTCAGGAGAGAGTGGACAACATGACCCACAAAGAGAAACTTGACCAATATCCTTCAACTGCTCGGCTCAAAACTTACAACACAAACATCAGAGCTAAGCTGTTTTCCATGTTTCTTGTCTATATTAAATTAAGTATGAGTGGAACTGCAGCAGCTGCCTCCTTAACCATGTTTGTGTCACTTGGATCCATGCTTATCTAAGTCGAGCTGATCAGAACCGTGATGACAAGATGAGCTATGAGGAGGTGCAGACGCTGCTGCGGATGATCAATGTTGACCTTAGTGATCAGTACGCTCGCAGCCTCTTCCAGGTAGAGCCGCCACAGCTGTGACCATCTGCTGGTCAACAACACAACAATTACAGCCTGGCTCTGTCTGACCCACAGAAGTGTGATCGGTCTGCTGATGGACGTCTAGACCACGAGGAGATCGAAGTGTTCTGCAAGGAGTTGCTACGGCGACCAGAGCTGGATGCTGTTTTCATTCGTTACTCTGCCAACAGCTGTGTCCTTTCCACTGTGGACCTGAGGGACTTCCTGAGGGAGCAGGGGGAGGATGCCTCCCTGACACACGCTCAGAGCCTCATCCTCACCTACGAACTCAATGAGTGGGGTGTGCTAACTTTTTAATTAGTTACTATGTGGAAACATTAACAGTTGAAACCAGAGTCAGAAACATTTAATTCTTTCTGTCTGACATAAACATTTCCTGTCGATACTTAGTCTAAGATGACCTTGCCTTTAAGCTAAATGTGAAAAGCCCAGATTCTGGTGCTTCTACTTTTCTGTGTTGATTCTAATTCACAACATTTAAATTAACTGTAAAATGAAAGCAACATGTTAAGACTAAAGTTTGGAAGTTGAAGCTTGGGACAGCCCAGTGGACAATGATACAAAGCATAGCATCAATTAGTGACAAATAGCTTAAGATAACCAAAGTGATCATATCGAAACCTCAATCAGTTGTGGTTTCGTTCTATTACTTGTGCTTTCAGAGCTGAAAGCACAACTCATACCATTCACACTCAGGAAATACTAGAAAGTCAACCTCTAAGCTGGAAAAAACATTATTGTATTTAAGAAGCTTAAATAATTTACTTCATCTTTATTGACCCAAAACAGCAAATGTTCAGTTGGATTTTGTCTTTTTAGACAGAGCATCTTTATATCTGAGTTCAGCTGTGATTAAACCAGCCTTCTAATGAACATCTTAAAATGAATCTCTAAAACTGACAGTATTTACCCTCAGGAAGAGACAGGGATACTATGATTGTTTATGTCTGATTGTTTACTGAATTTATTTAATAATTTCTTATTTGTACCGTTTTCCTTCTGCAGCCCAGAGAAACCAGTTCATGACCCCTAATGGTTTCACAATGTACATGCTGTCTAAGGAGAACTGTGTGTTTAACCCTGAACACCTAAGAGTTTACCAAGATATGAACCAGCCTCTGTCACATTACTTCATCTCCTCATCACACAACACCTACCTCACCAAGGACCAGCTGACCGGGGACAGCAGCACAGAGCCGTACATACGGTGAGCAGCATCCTGTAAGACATCACCACAGTCAAAAAGACAACTGAAAACTTGGACAATGAGCCTAATTTGCTCATGTTCTGTCTCATCAACTTCTCATATTCCTTCATGCCAGGTGGCAGAGCAGTTTATAAATGATGTTGGGACTTGAAAAAACTACTCCAGTGAAGTTTTGTGAGAAGGAATAAAAAACTTTTCAGAGAGGTAACAGGGTGAATGTGCTTCAGCCAGTGAGAGGACGGAATTGGGCAAATGACTAATAATAAATGCATATAATGCTTTTCTAGTAATAGTACCCAATCATGTTCCTGGTTTGTTCCTGAGAACAAACCAATGCAGACTAGAGCAACCCAGGTTTGAAACGACAACCGTTGGACTACAGGATGACAATCAGTCAAGTTTATTTGTATGGGACATTTCAGCAACAAGGCAGTTCAAAGTGCTTTACATCATAAAAATAAAATAATAAAAAACACCACAGAGTCAATAATTGAGAAGCCAGAAACAAACATTACATTTTGATGAGTGCCATCGTCAAACTCATCAATACACATTAAATGTAGGTCAATGTTCCAGTGACTGTGAATCAAAGGAAACTCAAAACAAGTGAGATTTTAGTCTAGATTTAAAGGAACTCTGTGTTTCAGCTGTTTTGCATTTTTCTGGAAGTTTGTTCCAGATCGGTGGTGCATAGATGCTGAATGCTGCTAATCATGTTTGGTTCTTGTTGTGGCTGCAGAGCAGAACCAGAACCAGAAGACCTGAGAGTTCAGGAAGGTTGATACAACAGCAGATCTTTAATGCATTGTGGTGCTAAGCCATTCAGGGTTTTATAAACTAACAAATACATTTTAAAGTGTATTTTCTGATCTACAGGGAGCCAGTGGAAGGACATTAGAACTGGGTGATGTGCTCGATGTTCCTGGTTTTAGTGAGAACGTGTTTTTAGGCAGACCTATGAAGACACTGTTGCAGTGTTGTCACAGACAACAGAACATTTTGTGATTGTAGCTGTTTTGCTAAGTGAATCAATGGATAGATTGTACTTTTAAAGACAGAGAAATGATCAATTGCAGAGACCTAAGAAATATTCACACCCTTATTGATAATCAAGTCTGGAGTGTGTCCTCAATCATGAGTTGGATGGGTGTCATGTTGAGTCAGACCACAATTTTCAAGAATATCACAGAACTTTTTTGTCCCTCTGCTTTTGGGCTTGTCAACATGGATGTTGAAATCTCCTACAATTATTGAATAGTCATAATCAACACATAGCTGTTAAAAAGCTCATTAAAGTCAATGAAGAAATTTTCCACATATTTTTGTGCCTTGTATAGTTAGTGTCAACAAACTACTACTTGTTTTTGAGAGAGCTCGTTTATGGCCTTCTACCTCAATTCCCAGGTATTGAAAAGAGTTGAATTGGTCTAAGAAAACCTTTTTAGTGAATCATGCAGTATTGCAGCAACCCCTCCTCCGCTTTATGTTTTCTGTTCTAACTTGAAAAATTTAAATTAGGATCCATTGATTTACTTAGTATAGGTGAATCATTATTTTCATCCAACAATGTTTCTGTCAGAAACATAACATCAATATTATGCTCAGTGATGTTTTCATTAACTAATAGTCATTTTGCTGATAGTGGTCTTATATTTAGCAGAGCCAGTTTAAGTGATTTGGGGGCAGACGGTTCATTCATTTCAGGTTGCTTTAGACAGGGTAGGAGTCTGATAACTGCCTTTAGGTTTTCTGTTTTTTGTTAATTTTCTGATAGTGATCCAGACAGGCACTGTTCTGCATGGTACTGCTGAAGGGGCCAGATGCATTCTGGAGGACGATGGGTGTAACGCAACTATCTGGACCCCAGACCTCTGACTGGTGGATGCTCTCAGGTGGTTTTGATGAAGTAAAGTCTGCTATGTGAGCACTAAGAATAGAAGTACCTAGCAGAACATTATTGTTCATTTTATATCTGAATTTAAGAAACTCAGGTTCAGGGGAAAACATTTCTTCTGAGATGTCTTGGGATTTTAACAAAGGAGTTAGGGAGCTGACAATTAAGAGGGATAGGAGGGCGACCAGTCGATCCGTCTCCAGTTGATGTTTTGTCAGTTTGTTTAGGATGCAACACACGGAGGGTTCCATCCTAATCAAATATCCTTGAGTCTGTTCTTCTGAAGTGGTCATCATGTTGTTGTTCTTGTTGATAAAATGAAAAAGGTTTGCAGTAAGTAGCTTTGTCCCATGTTTATTAAATTAAATTATTTAACTTAAAACATTTTTACAAATGGGTGAATACATTTGTGAATACAAAACCAGAAGTAGGTATGGCTTTGTAATCTGGCATGATATTTTTGTTTTTCTTTGTTTTTTAAACAAAAAAACCCCCAAAGGATTTAAATGTTAGCCAGAGGATTTAATTGTTAATATCATAATTTGACCCTGTTAGTTTTATTATATCAAAACTTAAAAGCAGAATAGATTTCATGTACAAGATCCAGCTCTGAAAGTCTTTCTCTAAAAATATTAATGAAGTTGCAGTTGAAAAAAAAAAACACTCTTTGTTGTCTCAGTATCTTAGTCACAAGACTCACAGGAATTGGTATTTATGTTAAATTTCTGAATGTGCCCTCTGTGATCTGTGTGTCAGAGCTCTGAGTCATGGCTGCCGCTGTGTGGAGCTGGACTGTTGGGATGGAGACGGAGGAGAACCCGTCATCTATCACGGTCACACGCTCACATCCAAAGTGCCCTTTGTGGAGGTGATCAAGACCATCAACGAGTACGCCTTTAAGGTGAGGACCTCAACATCCATCCATATCTCAACCTCCTGCTCTCCATCCATTACACTACCGCCATGTATTCTCCATAAATACACAGAATCTATAGGCAGAATAAATAGAGTAGATGGACAAAAAACAGTTTCTGTCCAAGAGCTGTTGTTGCCCTGAACACTTCTAATTCATCCTGATCATCATGTTCTGAACGTCCCTGTTGTTTCTCTGTGTTTCTACTATATATTTTTAGATTTATTTAAATGTAATTATTTATTTATTTGCACTGCCTTCAAGAGTTGCTATTTGTTACATTTTGTTGTGCTTTCTTGCACAATGACAATAAAAGAATTCTGATTCTGAAATAGAGCAGTCTTTATTTAACTTATTTAAATAGATAAGTTTCTAAAATATTTATTTCATATACAAATAAATATTTGCTGACCTCTGACCTGTTGAGGTAGTTCTGACTGTTTGTGGTGATTGGGTTCCCCCAGGCGTCTCTCTACCCTCTGATCCTGTCTCTGGAGAATCACTGCTCCGTGGAGCAGCAGGCTGTGATGGCTCGACACCTCAAAGCCATCCTGGGGGACAAGCTGCTCCTGAAGCCCCTCCCTGGGATAAAATCATCTTCTTTGCCAAGTCCAGAGGTAGATAATGTAACTGAACAGAAGCTTATTTCATTTGTGTTAAAGTTCAGAAGTTGTACAGAGTGACATTTGTACTTTCTTGAAGTCCAAAAAGATTGAAAATTAATTTGTTGACATCTAATAGCAAAGTTAAAGGGAAGTATATTTCTTTTCTGAAGGCCACTGCTGTTGAAAGTTGATGTGGAATGTTGGTTGGATGTGCAGGATCTGAAGGGTAAAATCCTGGTGAAGGGTAAGAAGGAGAAGGTGGTGGAAGAATATCCGTCCAGTTCTTCAGACTTGGACTCATCAGAAGAGGAAGGCAGCTGTGGAAAGTCCTCTGGAAAGAAAGACAAGAAGGTTGTATAGCACCAGCAGTTCCCCTTCAGTAGCCTTTGACTCTGATTTGGTCACAGACTTTGGCATTTTACTTATTAAATGACTTATTTATTTACTTATTAAAAGGTGAATTAAGAGTGAGCATTTTTAATAATGTGATAAATGTTTGTAGCCCCAGCCAGGAGTATCCAAGTTGAGTCCGGAGCTGTCAGAGCTGGTGGTGTACACTCGCAGTGTTCCCTTTAAAAGTTTTGAACATGCTGCCAAAGATCCGCCAACTGACATGTGTTCATTCTCTGAGAGTGAAGCCCTCAGGCTCATCAAAGACTCAGGTAGTATTTCTGTTCAAAACCTGTAGATCATGACAACCAGAGTCTGTTTTTAGCTTACATGTAAACCAATGGTCTCAAAGTCCTGCAACTTCTAGGTATACTCATTTCCTACACATCTGAATTAAATGGCTAAAAAGCCTCCCTAGAATGTAGTCAGGCTCTACAGAGACCTGCTACTGAGCTCACATTGGAGCCAGGTGTGCTGAACCAGACACACATCTAAAAGTTCGGAAAGACCAGCCTTTGAGGTCAAGAGTTTGAGACCACTGAGCAAAGAGTGCCAACTAAGAGAGTGTTCCTTGTCCTGCTGCTGCAGGGATGTATTTTGTACGTTTCAACTGTCACCAGATCAGCAGGATCTACCCATCAGGCCAGCGCCTTCAGTCGTCCAACTACAACCCTCAGGAGATGTGGAATGCTGGGTGTCAAATTGGTAAGAGCAGCACACCAGGAATCCTGGGGGAAACATCTGACCAGATGGTTTAGTCTCCACTGGCCCAGTATGATTGGTCAGAAAAGATCTCTGCAAACAATCCTCATAGATATGTGTTCCTAGATTGCTATTAGGGTGGTAAGCAACTCAAAGCCATCCTGGGGGACAACTGCTTGTCGAACGTTTTATGTAAGAAACACAATATAATTAGTTAAAACATGACCAGAAAAATTAGCATTTCTGGTGAAGATGCAATGTGAATGCTGCAAGTTGAAATTCTTTTGATGAAAATTGCAAAAGCATTTGAAATCAATGTATGAAAAGGGCAAAAGCAGCAGAAGAAAGCAAAAACCCTCAGAGCACATAAAGAAAGATTTTTGAAAAGGAGGGAAAACTTTCAGTCAATCCAAAAATTCTTTCTAGGGAGTATTAGAAATTGGTGCAAGATCACAGATGTTTATAAAAGAAAATGAGCTAACAGCTAAAGCTAGCTGAAGACTAAAGTAACATAATCCATTCAATATGTAAAAGCCCTTGAAAAACTATAATTGGCTGAAAAGTTAAAATAATCCTTATAGCAATTATAGCATGTTTCACTATCATATTAACTTGTTATTGACAGTACAAAAAACCCATGTAAAAGCTAAGCTATAATGCATATGTTGCCATTCATTTTGTCAATAGCATGTGGGCTATTAACTGAGGTTGATGTTGTTGACTAACATCATCTCTCCAGTCTGTCTGTTCACTTTAGCTTTTAGGTCAAAGTTAGCTGTAAAGCTGATTATTTTATAAAATGCTCTCATTAGTATTTGCGCAATTACCAGCATGTTACCTAACATTAACTCTCTCCATTAAATCATTTAATGGAAATAAAATATCACCTGTACAACACAAATTATATTAGGTATTGTAATTCTCAATTGTGGCACAGGCAGAGCTAAAAGAATGCCTACTCCATGTATTATGCTTACAACAGCCTATATGAAGAAGTCTATGAAACTACCCTTTAAAACTAATCACTGTTGTCCAATTGTTGGAACAGCAGTAGAAGTGCACGAAACCCCCCCCCAAAAAAACTCCTGTTTCTTTTTAAAAAATCAGCCTAATCTTCCATTAGTCATAAGAAATTCTCCAAACAACCTGATGAAGTATACAACTGTAGCAATGGTTAGATTAACTGTCCACAAGGTTTAGGTGTGTGTTTAAGGGGATTTGTGACCATTCTTCCAGAAGCGCATTTGTGAGGTCACATACTGATAATTGATTGATTGATAACACTTGACCTCTATCAAGTGGTCCCTGAACTTGATAGACTTCATGGGTCCCAATGTGCTTCACACTACATTCAGTCATTCCACCCACCCATGGACACACTGATGGTGGTCCTCTAACCGTTATGCTGGACCGTTATGCAGCAGGCAAGGTCGGGGAAGTGGCTTCCCAAGGACACAACAACAGAAACGGACAGAGTGGGGACTGATGTCCCCACATCACATCTGTCTCTCTCTCTCTTTCTTTGTCTCTCTCTCTCACTTTTTCTTTCTCTCTCTCTGTCTTTCTCTCTCTCTGACGTAAAGAAATGCACCGGCCCATTGGGAAAATGTCTGGTAGTTCAGCCACACATTAAACTAATCTAGCAGAGTAATGAATGTGTTCCTCAATAAGCATGTTCTCTCACAGCTCACCCCCTAGTGGACAACTCATGACATTGCTGTGATGTGTCCTCTAGTTGCTCTGAATTTCCAGACGTCCAGTGAGCCGATGGATCTAAATCAAGGCCGGTTTTTGCAGAATGGTCTTTGTGGGTTTGTCCTAAAGCCCCCTTTCATGAGACAGCCCAGCACCTCCTTCAATCCAGAGAATGTTGGAGGTGGTCCGGCCCACAGACCCCTGCTGCTCACTGTTCGGGTAAGATGGAACATTATTATTTCATGAACATATGTAAAAACAGAACTGTAAGCTTTAGCATTTTTATTCTGCTGATAATCAGTTTATTTAAATGCAGCAGCTTTCTGTGGTGTACTTTGTTTTTCTACTCAGATTTTTCATTTTGGATGCAGAACCTGACTAGATAATTTTTTCTGTTCTCATTCATAAAGCTCTAACTTTGGATGAGAAAGCACTTTCTTTTTACCATCATTGCAAATATTTATGTTGGCTAGAACACTTGTAATTCAGAGGAGTTTTCTGATGTAATAAATATAAAATTATTTTAAAAGTAATGAGGTTCCATTCTTCGCTAGTATCTTCTCTGTTGTTTTTGTGCTGAAGGTTATTTCAGCTCAGCAGCTACCTAAACCGGAGTGGGACAAACCCAGCTCCATAGTGGATCCTCAGGTGTGGGTGGAGATCCATGGAGTTCCCATTGACAACATTAAGAAGAAAACTCATTATGTGGACAACAATGGTACCAACAGTGAATGAGAGTGTCCAAATGCAGAAACACGCTACATGTTTGACTGACTGTTTTTGGTTTTAGGCTTCAACCCACGCTGGGACTGTACGTTTAACTTCACCGTTCATGTACCTGACCTGGCTCTGGTCCGCTTCGTAGTGGAGGATCATGACTATACCTCTAGTAATGACTTCCTGGGGCAGTTTACATTACCTTTCACCAGTCTTCGTACAGGTGCGTGTGTGTGTGTGTGCACATGTACACTATATCGCCAAACCTATTTGCTCATCTGCCTTGAGCTTAAGTCACATCCCTTTCCTAATCCATAGGGTTCAATATGACGTTGGTTCACCTTTATGTTAAAACAGCGTCAACTCTTCTGTCAAGGCTGTTCTCAAGCTTTAGAAGTGTGTTAAAGGGGATTTTTGACTATTGTTCTAGAAGCGCATTTGTGAGGTCAGATACTGATGTTGGACGAGAAGGCCTGACTCTCAGTCTCTGCTCTAATTCATCCCACAGGTGTTCTGTAGGGAACACCTGTGGGAGTCTGTGCAGGACTCTGTGCAGTCCAGTCAAGTTCATCCACACCAGACTCTCCATCCATGTCTTCATGAACCTTACTTTGTGCTCTGGTTCACAGTCATGTTGGAAGAGAAAGGGGCCAGCTCCAAACTTTACCACTGCATACAATCCTTTGTAT
This sequence comes from Alfaro cultratus, assembly GCA_903066825.1. Lineage (NCBI taxonomy): Eukaryota > Metazoa > Chordata > Actinopteri > Cyprinodontiformes > Poeciliidae > Alfaro > Alfaro cultratus. The sequence goes on from CAEFZX010026816.1 coordinate 18,311, forward strand.
TGCACTTGGTGTTGTATGGCTTGGATGCAGCTGCTCCACCATGGAAGCCCATGGTGGAGCATCCTGTCATATCCACACTAGAATTCACTGAGCTCCTGAGAGCGAACCATTCTTTCACAAATGTTTGTAAAAGCAGTCTGCATGCCGAGGTGCTTCATTTTATGCACCTTTGGCCATGAAATGTTTGGAACATCTGAGTCTAATAATCTGGATCGCTGAGCAAATAATTTAGGCATTACAGTGCGTTTTAAAATGGAGGCTTGAAGCAAAGATGTGCTAAAGGTTCCCAGGTTTGTGAGCTTAACTGAATCTTGACTGTGTCTCTTGTCTGCAGGTTATCGCCATGTGCGCCTGCTGAAGCTGGACGGCTCCAGCCTCTCTCCTGCCTCTCTCTTCATCCATGTTAAGATCACTCCTGCCTAGTCATCAACTGAACCTTCAGCTCAATCATAGGTCAAGCCATTAGCTGAGCACGACCTCTACACCCTATTGGAAGAGGGAGACTTGATATTTGTGCCTGGATATGATTACAGGATCAGGATCCTGACTGTCTCTTGTGAATCATCCGGGTGGATCCTGCTTGATTTCTGTTGGCACTACGTTGGAAGGTTTTAGTGAAGCATATGTTCAAATGAATGCCTGCAAAAATCACATTCACTGTGGTTGGTGGTTACTTGAAGGCAGATATATATCACATGATTTTTGCTTACACTGTTTTATTCCGTGTGACAATGATCCAGGCTTGATGTTTTGAAATATGAAGTATTTTTTATCTAATCTCAATAAGACTTGAAAATTGTTTACTGTGTTAATTTAATAACACCAACTTTTCTGGAGTAGATTTTTATCTAAAACTATAAGTTGTCTTTTTTCTAATGGCTCTAGATGAGTTTTATTTGGCTGACAGAAATGACTTGTTTGCTTGTGAAGGTCGCAGACTTCTCATCTAAATGAACCTAGGATCAATATCAGGTTTTCTTCTTTCTAACCTTGTGTCCAATCATATTTCATTCACTCATTCTTGAAGCTGATTAACTTGATTTATTTTCTTCAGGTTTGTTTGTTGCCTAAAATATTTTCATGTATCCCTAAAGTGGTAGTGCTTTATTTATTTGCAATTAATCCTGTTTGATTTTCCCATGAAATTCTTGTAGAAATGAGCAGCATGCCACTTGGCTGTTAGCACTTTATCCTGGCGAACTAGTTGTTTTTCTATCAGACATGGACGTTAACACAGGCTATTGTGCTAATGTTATGTGTATTTTGTGCTTATTCATGTTTTATACATAAGAAGTAATATGAATATATCTGTTCTTTAAGTCATGTCATTTAAAGAATGTGACGGAAGAAACATTGTTTGCTCTGCTGTAAATCTGCGTGCGAATGTTTCAACAAACTTTCTATCTTATGAATCCTGTCCTTCATTGTCAGTATTTTTGTTTGACCATTTCTGTGTTTGATTACACACGATGAAAGACATTCACACATAATGAATGAGCTGATCAGATCTTTGCCCTTGTTTTTTTTTTCTTCTTCAGAACAAGACTTTCCATTCATGTTTGAGATTGGTCACATTCAGTATTTCTTTGGGTTTTCTTAAGATCTTTTAAAATATTGTTATTGGCTACTTTCTCTCTTGTTTTCAAGCAAAGACCTTACCAAGTTTTAGAGGAATAATTTATATTTTTGATTGTTTAAAACTTTGCAACTCTGACAGAAATTGTCAAGAGGAAAGGCTCCCAAAGCCCATCCACATGTCTTTTGGAAAGTTTTAGAAAAACGGTTTTTATCAGTATCTAGGTTTTTACCAGTAGACTTCCAGAAATACATTTACCATTTCTGTCAGAAGTTACTCTGTTGGATGAAGATTTTAGCACCAGCAAGGTTATACTGTATCTAAAATGATATTATCTGAGTTTTAACAAACCATAACTGCATCAAGTGAATGGTAGTCAACCACTGCTTAGATCATTTTAGGGGTAAATATAGACCTTACTACTCATCTACAGGGGCTGAAAACAGAAATGAGTGACAATACAGTCAAAATTGGAAGAAAAACAAATTAACTTTCTGAAAACCTAAAGACTTACTGAACACTGTCTTAGCACATTACAAGAAATATTGACTCATTATAAGCAAAATATAGGAGAACTACTTGGATCACTGTAAACAGGAACACTGTAATCTGTAAAAGACAAAAGTAAGATGCAACTATAGCAATAAAACAAGCTGTAATTTATTGCTGTGTGTAATATTTGATGTCAGATCAGTTACTTCTGTTCCTCCACAGACCTTGAATCTTTGACTTATTGATCTCAAAGATCAATAAGTCATCGCTCCCACAGCTTACACTTTTAACCCTCTCAGGCTCAAATTAAGTTCTAGTTGCAGGAACAAATCTGATATTTAGCTGTTGCAAATCTGCAACATCTGCCTGGAGAGGGTTAAGCAGCTGCTTGTTTATATTCTCCAGAATGTCAGAATTTACACAGTTAAACAGATAACAGACAAGCATGAGTACAAATAAAGCAAGATCACGAACCTCTGTTAACCCCTAAGAAATCTTTAATCACAGCAAAGCTCTGATCTGATCACACACATTACAGGGTCTACAAGCAACTCGTCTGGTGAAACACGAAACCAAAAACCAAACCTTCTGAGCTGCTGGTTGGCAGCTTATGAACATTGCCTTAACATGAAGCAACATGAAACAAATCCGATGTCATTTCCAGTAAATGTAAGAAAAATGTTTTCACTGTTAAAATTATAGTTTGACTAAATATTAAATTATTGCATTGTTTTCTGCATAGCAATAACTAGTAAATAGGAAAAGTCAGTAGCAAATGGTCCCATTATAAGTAAATGAGAAAAAACTATGACTTAAAAAAATTATTTAGAACTTCAAAAATAAATTCTAATTGATTTTTAAATAAAGAAATTACTACATTTCAGTACAAGTGTGACTCTACTGATATTCATGATATCTTAGGAATGATAGGTTTTCCTCAGTATTCATGGACTTCAGATTCTTGGTGTGTATATGTGGTGTGTGTGTGCATGTGGTCGCCACATTCACACAGATGTACAAGTCTTGTGCATGTGTGAGTTGAGTGTGTGTGACAGAACTGTGCTGGATCTGATAACAGATGATGAGGCAGCTCTGGCTCTGTTTTCTAAAGCTCTCTGAGGTGCAGCCAGCTGCAGTCTTCAGTCATTCTGCCCTGATTCACCTGGTGAGGACGATCAGACAGGATCCTCACTCTCCTGTCAAATCTCATTTTTCTCTCTTCATCTGTCCTCTGATGTGTGATGTCATCTCCTGTAGGTCATTCTATCCAAAATCATCTTATTTGTTTATTAAGGTAAATTAGGAAAGGTTGTTACTGTTTAAAATCTTAAAAACAAGCAAAAGGATTTTAAAATTAACTCTAAAATACACGGGCAGCCAGAGGAGAGAAGCCTGGATCAGGGTAATGTGCTCTCTTTTACATGTACCTGTTAAAAGACGGGCAGCAGCATTTTGCCCCAGCTGCAGACATGTAAGTGAGGACTGGCTGACTCCGAGGTGGAGGGAATTACAGTAATCCAGTCGTGATGAAATAAAGGCATGGATTACTGTTTATTTGAAAGAATAGATTTTATCTTTGCTATTTTCTGTAAATAATAAAAACTAGACTTGACTATGGCTCTTATGTGATTACTGAGTGTAAAATCACTGTCCATCTTAAGATCTCCACAATATTGCCAAATATAGCAATCTTTTTTAGTGAATCCTCTTAATATATTTATAAAAATGAAAACAAAAAATATGAATCCAAGGATAAGCAAGGTCTATCCTGTCAAGTTCAACTATAATTTACTAAATCTATATTTAAAAGGTATTGTTTCCCACTGATATTTGAACACACATATATATTATTATTTATTTGCACTGCCTTCGAGAGTTGCTATTTTTAAAATGTTGTGCTTTCTTGTACAATGATAATAAAGCAATTGTGATTCTGATGCAGGGCTACAGTCACTGCATCGAGCATATCCTTCCCAACACGGTGTGGTAAAACCCATAAACTAAATAAGTTTAGGTAGTAAATAAAGAAACAGGTGAGCGTTCTTTCCACAGAGGGCTAGTTAATGACACCTAAACCTATAGAAAATATCTCCAGCCAATGGATCAATCTGCCATTATAATCTATCTAGGCTCCTTTCGGGAGCCAACAGCCTGCCTTTGATTAAAATTGGGCTTGTTCCTGTTTTGATTCCACTGGCATATTAATATATCCCTAAAGGTTGTCCGGAAGGTCTTGTTACACAGAGCGTAACACATGGGATTCACTGTGCTGTTAACATAACACAGCCAGTAGCCCAGAGCCCACAGAGATTCTGGAATACAGTCCTGACAGAAAGTGTTGACCAACACCATGATGTTGTACGGCAGCCATGTGGTTATGAATGCAAACAGAATAGCGCTCAGAGTTCTTGCTGCTTTCTTTTCATTTGCTTTCTTTTCATTTGCTTTTTTTTCATTTTTGCGCTTATTGATCTCTATTTTTGCTTTAGTGGCAAAGCGTTTGGCAAGCACAGCATCTCTGGTTGCCTTAGCAACTGACTGGTCAAGAGAAGATGAGGGCGTAAGTCCATCTGAGCCTTTCTGAACTTTAATGCTTTCATAATGTTGGCTGTTCTTGTTCACCTCCGAAGCAGCAACCATGTCACCGTTAACGCTGCTGCGCTCGGCCTCCTCTACTGGACTTGTTGTTGTGTTGAAGGGTCTGTTTGATGCAGGAAAACGAGTCCAGAAGGCTGAGAATTGAAAACATAGCGTTCTACAGCACTTTTGGTTTTCCACTCCTGGTGAGTTGGGATTATTGTTCCTGTTTCTCTCTGGAGAAGACAAACAGATTTCACTACTGCTGACACTCTGGGAGCTGATCTGGCGCAGCATGATTGATGACATCCTCTGGCTGCCATCTTTTCCACTGCCATTGTCCAGGTTCTGAGCCTGGCTCTGGTTGGTGCCTGACCCAGATCCCTTGAGACCTTGTATTTCTTTAGCTCTCTTCTCTGTCTCCTGGTAGATCTTCCAAAACAAAATGGCCATGATACTCACTGGTAAGTAGAATGCAGCAATAGCAGTGCAGAAGGTAATTATGGGCTCGGACAAGAACTGGATATAGCACTCATTTGGCTGGACCGTGCGCTCACCCACAATGTACTGCCAGAACAGTATGGCTGGGGCCCAGAGAATGAAAGAGATGGACCAGGCTAGTCCAATCATGGTCATGGCTCGTTTGGTTGTTCGTTTGGCCCGATAGGTCAAAGGTCTGGTCACAGAAAAATACCTGGGGAGACACAGAAAGTAATAAACAGAGACTGTAACTTGTTTGTTCGTTGCAGTATGATATATAACAAACCACAAACTTCCAGTGGTGCTTTTTTGTCACAGGCAACTGGAGTGTTGCTGCTTCCACTTGGTATTTAGAATTTTTTTTGTGTGTGCGTCTTTCTTTTGATTTCCTGCATTTTTATTGGTTTGTGAACGTCAGGAGAGTCTTGCCCAAAGCAGCAATAATGGCAGAACTGTCACATTGTTCATATTTACATAGGAGTAAATATATTACATTTTCTTAAATGCAAAAGACAAAACCATATAGTCATTTAGAAGAAAATTGTAAATTAAAATACTTTCAGCTACCTGTCAAAGCTGATGACGAGCAGGTTCATGACGGAGGCGTTACTGGCCACGTAGTCTATTGCAAGCCACAAGTCACAAACCACAGGCCCAAGAGCCCACTGGCCCATGATGATGTAGGTAGTATAGAGATTCATTGACAAAGTGCCGATAGTCAGGTCAGCGAAGGCCAGACTGAGCAGGTAGTAGTTGTTAACCGTCTTCAGACTCTTATTTACCTTGAAGGACACTAAAACCAGGATGTTGCCAACAACAGTGACAAAAGAAAGGGATCCAGTGAGGAAGACGATGATGATGACCTGGGAATGAAGAGGAGATATTACCAAATAAAGTAATAAGGAGTCAGATTTAGGTGCACTCCCAAAATATAGTCTGATGGCCCTGACTCCGGTAATTAGGAAGTGCTTAGAGACACTAGTTCTGCAGCACATCAGACCATACGCTCCAACACTGCGACCCTCACCAGTTCATATCATGCTAAGAGATCCACAGAGGACGCCACTCAGCACCTGGAGCAGCAGAGTTATGTCCAGAGGCTTTTTGTTGACTACAGTTCAGCCTTCAACACAACTCTCGGTGTTCTTCTTCTCACATGTGTGTGGATAAAGGACTTCCTCACCAACCGACCCCAGACCCAGACTTGGCTCCCCACAAGGCTGTGTGCTGAACCCCCTGCTCTATTGCCTCCATGCCCAAGATGTCAGTCCAGTCCACAACAACAACTGCATCGTCAGGGTTGCTGATGACACCACAGTGGTCGGACTCATCTCATAGGGTGATGAGGCAGCCTACAGGAAGTCCAGAAGCTGGAGCCTTATGTTCAGAGAACAACCTCACTCTGAACACCAAGAAAACCAAGGAGGTCATCATGGACTTCAGGAAGCTGAGTACCAACACAGCTCCTCTCTACACTAACGGCGAGTGTGGAGAGGATCCACACCTTCTGGTTTCTTGGGGTCCTCATCTCTGCAAATTACTGCAAACACCACAGCAGTCATCAAGAAGGCTCAGAAGCAGCCACACTTTATCAGAGTCCTCAGGAAGCACAAACTAAACTCCAAGCTGCTGTTGACCTTCTGCTGGGCCTGCTGACAAACAGCAGGCCCAGCAGGCCCAGTACAGCTGTTTGTAACAATTTTTTAAAGCTGTACTGTTACAAAGAGGGTGAGGCTGCAGATTAACCTTGGCTGACCTCCTGCTGCCTCAGCAGAGCTGAGGCCATCACCAAGAATAGCCCCCACCCTGGCTTCATCCTGTTTCACCTGCTGCCCTCTGGGAGGCGCTACAGAGGTAATAAATCAAAAACAAACAGACTCAAAGGCAGCTTCTTCCCAAAAGCAACTAACACCCTGAAGCCCACACGCACTAATTATATAGTGGTTATATGTGTATGTGTGTATCCATATAAATGTGTATATATTGTTGTAAATATGTATTTCTTTCTTTGCACTGTTTTTGGAGTTGACTTTAATCTCATTGTACATGTGTACAGTTACAACCAATAAATTCAAATTAAAAACAAAATCCAGTTTCTTTCTCTTTTGCTTTATAAAAAAGATTAAAAAAAAAAAAAAAATCCCAGAGTTTCATAGAACTATCAGCAGTGTTAGTGTGTCTCACTCCCATTGTGTTTTACTGGAAACAAATCAAACCTTGCATGTTTTCTGCAGATAAACATAAAAATTTTGTCTTGACTTTGTAGTTTCTCTGTAAGGGTCATTTATGGAAAAATAAGAAGCTTCAGTCAAAGTAATATTGGTATTATTTTTAAAGGAATGATGGAATTATTCCAAATTTGTAGATATCAAGTTAAAATAATACATTTTCACTTCATTTTATTGATCCCTTTGCTAATGAGGAATAAAATTGTTATTATGGAAAATATGTTGACTAAAAGTGTCAAAAAACAGAGTTGAAAGTAAAGTTTTTATCCATGTGTTACCTGCCACACAGTGTGACCTCCCAGTGGATCAAATTCCTCTTCAGGCAGCTGGAAGGTCATGTTAAGTCCAGACTCAGAATTGTTTCCTCCTTTTCTTGAAAAAATACTAATGTTATGCAAATTCCAGTACCTGGACCATTGCTGGAAAGAGCCACCTGAAAATGTATAGTTGTAAAGCATTTTAACATCTGTTATATCCTAATTCAATCTGCAGAGTAAATGTGCACAAACTAAAAGTAATGTGCATTTCTACTTGTGGCTCTTTGTTAGATTGAGGTGTAATTTGGTCTGTCATACCAGAAGGGTTATCAGGGAAGAAGTGGGCCGGATCAGACCCAGAAGTCAGATTCATTGTGGTTAATGACCATCTGGAAAAACAAAAGCAGAACAAAAGACAAAATGTAGTTTAAATGTTGACAGTTAAGGTTTGGACCGGATCTTAAATGTAACCTGTTAGTTTCATCATTGAAGGGAGCTGGTTCATCAGCTGGTAAAAAGAGAGCATGCATGGAAGCATACTGGTTGTCTTCTATGATCTTGATGTTGGCATTTAAAAGCACTAGTTGGTCCCATAAAGCACATAAACAGCAGAGGAAACCCAACTGTCAGAGTTCTTGTTTTACTTTTGTCCAGCATGGCAAGATTTCAGGCATTTCTAATTGTTTTCTCGGAATTTGTTACTCGATTTTAAATATGCTTATACTTATTATTCATCTAATTTGTCTCCAAGTGAACCTTTACAGGTGAAACTGATTCAGATTTGGCCAGTGTTTAACCCAAAAGATTTTGGATCCAAGCAGAACCTGGACATGCAGAACCTGATGACAAAGACAGCAAGAGATCTACACAATACAAACAATATATTTCACTCAGTTTTCTATCCTCAAGATCCAATGTTTTGCTGATTCTGGCATAGATTAGCATAGCCTGTAAAGAATACATGACATTACTAATACAGGCTGTACTAATTAAAGCCAAAATCATCACATATTCCCAGAGCCTTTCTTCAGTCAGTGACTGTAGGTGTATGTACAGTGCTAAAAAAGATGGGGGGAAATGGCTTTTTAATGATCATACTGGTCCACTGACAAAAAAGAGCACACCTTTAACTGCAGTCATATTCTACAGTCATCTCTGAAACAGCTGCTGAAATAAATGACTGAATTTATGAAATGTTGTCGTTAGTGACCAGCCTGAACAAACCTGAAGTGATCCAAAAAATGACATTTTTTCAGTGAAATGTTGCATTTGATAAGAAGCCTGGCAAATGTGTTAATTTACCAAAACCTCATTCACATACTGTGAAGATGAAAATCAACATTTTAAGAGATAAATCATATTTCATGTTTTCACTTCAAAATGAAGATCATCTCTATCCATGTAAACTACAGTATATGAAACGTTTACCTTTATAAACAGGTTAAAAGAAAACACTTTAGTGCAAAGTTGAAAGTCTTTAAAAGTGCAGTCTTACTTGCCAGTCAGCTGTAGCTCCAAGTGTTCAGTGGAACATCCTGCAGAGAAGCTTTGCTCCACCAGAGCAGCATTCAGCTTTCAGACAGTCCACTGGCTGTATAGTGCAGGAACTCTGAGCTCCGCCTCTGACAAAAACTCTAATGTGTCTGCAGAGGAGCGTCTCTGACACAAGATCACTGTAGTTAACAGAAGTGTAATAGAAAGGGTTAACGCCCTGGATAGGTAAAGTACATAGCAAAAAGTATGTATACAGCTTGATTTTATATATTTATACATAATAAAGTATATGCATACTTTATTATGTATATTTATTATGTTACAAGTACAGACTTTAATGTAGTTTATTAGGATTTAACATGACAAAAACGCAATGTGGGGCATGACTGTGAAGTGGAAGGCAAATGATGTATGGTTTAAGAAGTTTAACTAATAATTGGAAAAGTGTGGAATGCATTAATATTCAGCCCCCTTTACTCTGATACTCCCGAATAAATTCCAATTCAAGTTAGAAGTAACTTTGGACTGCGCTCTGTCTGATCCCTCACCTAGGAATCTTCAGCCATAGGTAACCTTCCCAGGTGCATGGCACCCCTGAAATGTAGCTCCATCACTTGAGGTAAAAAAAATAAATAAAAAAAAAAAATAATAATCAAAAATAAAAAAAAAAAAAAGAAAAAAAAAAAAAAAAAAATTAAATAAAA
>CAEFZX010026817.1:0-46492 GCA_903066825.1 Alfaro cultratus
CTGCGGACTCGGGAGGAGCCGGAGACGCTGGAGCACGGACTGGAGCCGGCTCGGGAGCTGGCTTGGGAGAAGCTGGAACCGCTGGCGGCGCCGACCTCGGAGTCGCTGGAGGCCCGGACGCCGGAGGTGCTGGAACCGGCTTTGGAGCGGGCTCGGGAGGAGCTGGAGGCATGGACGCCGGAGACACCGCAGCTGGGGCTGGAGATGGTGCTGGGTCGCGCTCCCACTCCACCTCCCTCTGGAGCTCCACTAGCTCAGGGAGAGGGAAGCGCGGAACCCAGTAGTCCAGCAATAGACCCAGGCGTATTGCGACGCCCACGCGCCTCCAGGAGGCCACAGGGTGCACCTTGGCCTGGAGGAACTCCTGGATGGTGGAGGTGAGTTCGTTCAACTCGGCAGGGTCCATGTTTTAGCGTGCCTCACCTAGTACTTTTGGTCGGGTCCTTCTGTCAAGAAGTGCGGGTGTTGAGGCGGTGAGGTAGAGGCAGGAGACCCAGGTATAGTGAAAAAGTGATATTTAATGTCGTCCAACAAACCAGGGCAGCACTGCTGAGCGGGAACACAGGGGCTCATAACAGGTAGCGACAAGGCAAACGAATGGACTAGACAGTCTAACATCAAAAGAACTCAGACAAGGACCCGACAAAGACGCAGACACACAGGTGAGACTAAATACACGAGAGGTAGCTAATCAGCGAACGAGACACACCAGGGAACCAATCAACGGGGAAAACAGGACAACGGAGAGCACAGGGACACAGAAACTCGAAATAAATCTACAGAAACTCGAAAATAAACACTGAAAAACACAGAACCTGACAGCAACAGAGTATCTCTTATTTAAAAATACACGGGTAGCTGATATCGATAGGCTTAAATACCTTTTTAGAATTTTCTTCTTTCATATTTAGCGATGGCACAGAAAACAAACAGAAACCAACATCTCTAATTTACATAAATTAAAACATAAACACCTACAAATGAGTTCTCCTTTAATATATACAGTATATATATATATATATACATATATACAATATATTTATTTATTTTAAAGTTTGAACAGCTTTGTTAAATAAAACATTTAATATAACAACATAACATAAACAGTAAAGAAAAGTATGGCATTTTTCAGGAAAAAAAAAACACTCATTTTTGTCTGGGTCAAAAAAATAATTTGTGTCCTGCCGGTGTTTATTTACTGTATAAAATTAGCTACCCCAGGCTTGCTTCTTAAAAAGAAAATATCCGTCCTTTGAAAAGCGTTTTAAAAGGATTGGCTCGATAACCTCCGTTTCCTTTCAAAGATTCATAAATCCTGTCTCCACTTGTCACTTTTTGGATTTGTCACAGAGCTGCAGCTGCTGAGACAAATCCCAAAATTGTCAGATAAAACATTAAAGTAACTAAATGAAAATTAGTACATTACTTTTAGAAAATATTTGAAAAAGTTACATACAGACAACATTTTAAGTCATCTTCAAAAAGTTAGAAATTATTAAAACTTCCACTTTTCAGCTTCTAATTTAAACATTATATAGATCAATTACACACACACAGATGTTTTGAAGCCCTTATTTCTGTTAATTATGATGATTTGGTGCTCATAGCCAACACACATCATATAAGATTAGAAAATTAAATAAGACAAATAAAAAAATAAAACAGAAATGTTTGCTTAATGATGATACTGACTCTTGATAATGCCTCCACCCCACCACACTTTAAAAAAACTGACCTTCCATTTACTCTTACTAAGCTGAAAGCTATTTCACATTAGAGTTACCAGCATGAAACTTGAAGGCTGTTTTGTGCTAGACACAAAGAAGAACATCCATGATGTGGTGCTACTGCACCACATCATGATGCACCATAATGTGGCACCATGTAGAAGCACTTTGGCACAAAGTCGAACCTGCAATCCACTATAACTATAAAGCTAAAGCAATCTAGTAACAGCCAAACCTGTTTGACATATTTGATAATCTCATAAAACAATCAGATAATGTTCAGTTTCTGTAACCATTGCATTTCTCCACTCTCTGTTTTTATTTTATTTTGTTTTAAAGCTGACAGAAATGTGTTGAATATACTTACACACATACAAAAACTGTTTTCTTCTTTTTTGACATTTTCAACATGAAAACTGTGCAATTCAATTTCATTCTAACTTGAAACAATACCATTTTGTTAATCTTAGAAAGTCTATCTGTCACTGTTAACACTGGTACAGGGATATCTTTTGGTGGAAACACTGCACATTTTTACAAGTTTTCATCCTGCTGACTCCCAAAAATGTATGTCAAAGGTTTCATTTGGGACAGATATAAATGGAGAGACAGAAGATTTGTTGCAAGCATTTGTGCAGAGATTTGAAAAATGTCCGCTTCAAGGTCTTCTGGATAGGATATTGCTTTTGACGAAACCTTGGGTGCTACATGCATACAGCTATCCGTTTTCAAGCCAGGTGTCCAAGTAAGCAATGCTCTACACAAGTCACCCATATTAACCCAGACATATTTTTTTTTTAAACTTCTTCCACACTCGTGCCAAAAAAAAAATAATAAAAAAAAAAATCCTGGTTTTTTACACCCCCTCAAGCTCACAGTTTTCTGTATGGAGACTCACTTAACAATCACATGCTCTCCTCAGAACAGAAATGACTGGACACCTGTGTCCCTCGTTTATGTTTGCGCTTCTTTTTTGCTATTAGTTACTTTGCTTACGTAAACAGAACATCAGACAAACTGAGGAACAAAATTATAACCAAAAGTGAAAAAAATAAATAATATAACAATTAGTTAAACAACTTTTTTTTTAACAATTGCACACATCACTTGCACGTCAGATGTTCAGCTGAGCTGTTTCTTGTAAATGACTTGATGTGCGTGCAAAGTATAGCCACTTCATTTGGTGAATACACTGTCAGCGGAAAGGCCTTTCAAGCCAACCATTTACAAGACCCAACAGGTGGGTCTTTTTCTGTGCTGCACAGTCAAACATCACAAGATGGGCTGCTTGACATGAAACAGAAGGTGCTGTGATTCATGATTAACTTGTTGTAAAATACATAAGTATGCAGGCCCAGGTTGTGCTGTAAATAGAAGAGAGCTCCTACCCAAGGTGGACTTTGCTTTGAAAGCCATTTCTCAGCATTATCGATTCATGCTCGGCCCGGTGAACTGAATTACATTCGATCCAATTTAGTTCCCCACCGTTTCTCTTCTGCAGGACAGGAGCCTTATTTGCATGTAGCTGCTGTTCAAATATGGCAGGCAAAGACAGGTGAACTGGGTAAAAAAGGTTGATATGGTTACAAATCCAAATGTTATGCCATGAATATATTCTGTAACTTTACACATCCACCCTAGATAGTAACAAGATGTTTAAAAAGCACCAGTCACATATATATCTAACATGAGCTCCAATTAGCAAATGCAGTCTTGTACCATACATCACACTTACTTCACACACTGCTGTTTGTCTGCTTTAGATTGTGTAATTGCATTGTGGCACAGAGTAACTACTGCAGTATTGGCATCTTTAGAGTTGAATATACCTGGCAAAGCCAATGGCTTCTAACAGGACAGCAGGTTTATTAATGATTACCTTCAGCAGGTGCCTCACATTGTATCCTCTGACCTTTTCCACTGAAGAAAACAGTCAATGGACTGCAACAGCGCCCAGTCAGATGTCCTTCCTCCTCCTCCTCCTTAAACCCCATAACTGTATGGTTGAACCAAACAACCTTAAACACGTGGCTTTAAAATTAAGATTTTAAAGGCACAGGCTGTTTGTCCTAGGCAATTACGTTGAGGGGGGGAAAAAAATAAATACATTTTAGTGAAAGTATAATTCAAATCCTGCATTTTCATGTTTTTTTCTTCAACCTCTGCTCTCCTTTCTGTTAATTTTGTCGTAGTTAAAATTGTAAAAGCATGCTGTTTCATCCCCCCCAAAAAACATAAAAAGCGACACATGTTGAGCAAAAATCTGTTAAAAATGATCATGTATCTTGACCAGCATTCTTATAAGGCTTTTTTTTTAATGTTTTGAATTGAATCTTCCAGAAATGCTCAATAAAGAACAAATAAATTCCTACTTCAATTTGTAGCTTCTTTCACATTCAAACTATTCACTCGTTCTTGCATATGCTACATCTTCTGATGGCAAAATCAAATTAATTGCTTAACATTGACTTATTAACGTAATACCTAGTCAAATGTGAGTTATCTCACCTCTGTTCTCCACTGGAGAGAAGTGCATTTTTTATTATTACTGTTTCTTGCACTCATTGGTTTATAAAAGATTTCATAGTGTGCCACTATCCCTACTGCTTCAGTCGTTGTTCCTGTTTGAAGATCATGACAGGCTATAGCCTCAATCCTCCTTCTGGGAAAGCAGCAGGACATTCCTCAGATGGATGCGCTTTAAAGGGCTGTACTGGTTAGGGCATTGATTGAATAATGAAGCTTCTATTACTCTTTCTATTATTCTCAAAATCCATTTGAGGTGTGGCACATTAGCAGAATTAGCAAGTTGTGTCTGAAATATATGTGTTTTGTACTTTTTTAGAAAATATCAAATGCAAGATAAATATCACAAGCTCCTGGCAGATATTTGGAAGGATTTCAGAAATAATTTAGCTTCTGTATTTGGTTTACTATGCAAGAAAGAAGAAAATGTTAACCATTGATATGTTTGTGTGAAAGACTTCAGATGCAACAGAACTTCTTGATGACTGAATTTATTATTATATGTTGTTTTTTTTCACTTTGCTTGTGGATGCCTGACCATGGAACTAAGCAGTTTTTTCATACCAGAATGGTTTGGCAGAACCTTCACATATGATACAATTTATTTACAGGATGCAAACCACACAGTATTTTTCACAGTACTTTGACACAATTGGTGACAAAAACATTACACATTTTCTTCATTTGAAAAAACACATGCATGTTAATGTGGCAGGTTTTGGTGATGTAAACAAATATGCAACCTTGTTTAAGTGCATCAGAGTGAATTCAAACACAGAGTTTCTTTACAATGCATATAATTTTACAGTATTGTATTTATTCTAGTGGTTTACAAAATGTCATTTGCTAAAACAGTGTGTTTATGCAAGTTTATAGTGAATGTTGGGCACTCACTTCAAGATTAACCTAAGAAAATAATAGCACCATCATTAACCATTTGTTGTCTATCAGGTTGATGGAATAGCCATTACATTGAAGTTGGTGATTTGTACTTTTGTGTAAGCTCATGGCAGATATTTGTAAGGATGGTATAAATCATGGAAAAAATAATAATAAATATGTTTTGAAACAAAGTCTTTTTCAGTTTGCCAGTTGTGACATTAAATCTTCATAATGAGGTGTCAGAAATATTTATAAAACATAATGGTGCAGCTGAGAAAGCTTTTCACCAAATACTATGGATTTACCAAATTGCAAAAGCCCCTTTAGGATTAAGACATTAAGAGTAATAAAATGCTAGGAGAAATACAGTTCTGTTCATAAAACATGAAGAAAAGATTTGCATGAATTTCCAGTATAGGATATAGGAGAAATGGAGCTGAGCTGGGGCCAGACTTTTCAAATCCACACTAATCCATTCAACTCCACGATATTAACTTGCTCAACTTTATTCAGAATGCTCAAAGTGCATCTCTGGCCTTGCAGACTTTCAGAAGACAAGTTGAAAAGTTAAAATCCATGTTGAAAACAGACATGTTAATGGAGCTTGGTAAAGGCATTTGTTCTTGCAGTAAAGAAAAATGGACAAAAATGGTTGTATGATTAAGATAAAAAAGGTAAACAGCAAAATCAACAAGGCCCTGAAACAAAACGACAAGTTAATAGACCAACTTTTCTTCTTTTTATGATACTGCTTTAATCATAGTATACTACAACATTCATTTGTCTGCACAGCCTGTGGTACTTCTGTTTGATTTGTTTGTTGTCCAAGCCACCATAAAATGCCTCATAGCCCAAGTCTTGAGTTACAAACTGCATGTGCTACATTGTATCTAAATAGTACTAAGATCCTTAGAGACATCTCAGAGAACCGTGTGCAGGACATAGCTGCTGTCAAAAAGAACATGAACCAAATGGAAACAAGTCAATACCTCGGAAAACAAATAGTGATTATTTTAGAACTTCTAGGTAAGCATGAAGGACAAAAGTAAGAAGGTAATTAAAAAGACGAGCACAGCACCATATTTTCATATTTCCCTGGCTGCAAAGAAAAAGAGAAATACTCATAAAACTTCTGTTATTTTTCTTTGTGAGCAATCCCTGTTCTAATTGGAATCCAATGTCTTGTCTTATTTAAGGTTTACACACCCACACATAACCACATGGAAAAAGAAGCAGACATAAAGGAAAAAAGGAAAGTGAAGATGGTTTTAAACTTTTTCTTGGATTCACCGTGTGTGGGAGGATTCACTGTATGTGAAGTATTACTTGTCTTGGAGAGAAGTGTGGTGCAATTCCTGGGCAAATCCAGCTTATGTTACTACCTTTGGTTAAGTAACAGTGAAACTTCTAGCCAGCTGTCAGCAGCATAGTTCCAATCTATACAGTAAAGTTGGAGGTTCCAGTAAAGAAGCCCAAGAAATATTTTGTGAACATCTAATACCACAAGCAGTGTAAGGACAATACAGTATACACCATCAAATCTTTTACCGCTTGAACATTGCACTTAACAGCCAACATTTCTCAGTATACTGCTTATTGATTCTTTTTACAAAATAAGTAGCTATAAAAGTTATTCAAGAAAATTGTTCCAGGGGGTAGTTTTATCAAGCTTAAATGTGAAATATCATCCCTTTCCAGGAAGAAGCTACTATATTTTAAATTGTCCTGCTTTTTCCTTTAAGCCAATAGAGACTCAAACAAGAAACCTTGAGGCATTATTCCTCACTGCGCCACCTTGTGTTTACGGCTCAAGCTGATTTTTTGCAGAAACATGCCATTTTAAACATTTGAAAACAATTTAATTATTTTCATGTCTAGTCTTTTTTTTTTTAAACAAGGTATTATAAGGTTGTTAAATCATTAGGATTCTGAAAACTGAGTGTATGCTAATGTTTTCAGGCTGCTGAAACAGCCAGTGGCTTAAATATGATTGATAAATTTCCTCTGTGAAGGCAACATAGCCCCACAGTGGCAAATATGGAAATAAGTGGAAAGGAAAACACAAATGTAAATTGGTGAAAGCAGTAAGTGTAGCTTTAGATAAAACCCTGACTGCCTGCAACGGCAAGCGGCTCCGTGCACAGAATGCTGAGCACAACTATCCCCTTGTAAACAAAGCTTCTGTTATTTAGTTTCAGTTGGCTTAATTAGAATGAATGAGGGGGGCTTGTGCAAAGAGGACATTTTTTGTCGGCAGAGGAAGAGAGGACTTGGCCACTGTGGCTGGAAAGCTGGACAGTGTGATAAAGTTACTAGCGGGTGGCGTGTACCAGTTGGACAATGACAAACAGAGCCGCAAGCCAAAAGAACAACCATTATGAATTTAACTGAACAACATACATGTTAATGTCCACTCAAATGAAATTATTATGATTATGCTCCACATTTCCTCCATTCACCAAAGAGATAGGAAGAATGTTTATGTGTACTGCAAGCAGGGAAAGAAGATGTCTCTCAGTGTGTTTGTGAAAGTGATTTATGTGTTTGTTCTTGGAAAATAATATTCAGCATTTAGGTGCTGCTGAATCTTTTCACCATATGTTTTCGTATCTTGGGGGGAAAAAATACTGGTTCGAATAAAGTTTTAAGCCAATATGCAAAATGGGTTTTAAATTTACAGTGAATTGTCTCCAATCCACACAGTCAAAATTATACAAACATTTCCAAATGAGTGCATACAAACCATAAAACAATAATGTCCGAGTAAATTTCCCTTGCCAAATTGTAGAGAAACCATATTATTTTTGCACTGGTCAACAAGCTTTTGGCATAATTTAAAGAGGATGTTTGATCAATCTTATGTGAAAATACAGAGTTTCTTTAGACTGACCCCAAACTTAAACCATAGACCTTTTTTTACATTTTCAACTGGTTTGAGGTCCAGATGATTTAAAAAAAAAAAAATAATTGGTGTTTTTTCAGGTCCTACCAGAAAACCAATTTCAGCTATTACGCTGTTTGATGTGAAGTCAACTAATTTTAGAGGTAGTCCTCTTTTTTACTATTAAACAGACACTTCTCACAAGTTCAAATAAATCATTTGTGACTGGAGGTCGTGTTTTTAACTGCTCTATTTTAAGGAGAGAATGGGAAGGTCACACTCAAGTTTGGACTCTGGCTGGGCTGCTCAAAAATTTATTACTTTTAATGATAATCAAATGATGATAATTTTCTAAAAATGATCATCATCAATTATTCTCCCCAGGGTATGAATAATTTTGGGCTTAACTCTATATGAGTATTGTGAGCAAAACTATAGATAATGATGCATTGCAAGATGTAGTTTGGAATGAGAAATGCAGTTTTTTTTTTCCTTTCCCAAACCTGTTTGAGCATAACTTCTGTTCTTGGGAGCTCTATCGTAGTTAAAAATCTGAAATGCTTTGAGCCCCAGTATAGCCTTGAGCCACACTATTGCACCAGATGAAATCACTGCATGTGCAAATTCAAAGACACTAGGTAAGAAGCAGCTCCACAAACCAATTACAGTTCATTTGATCAAATTTACTTTCCAGCAATCTTTTAGCACAAACTGATTTTTCAATTTTGTTTCTCTTGATTTAATGTGTTCAGAAATAAACATCTATTCCTCTCCGATGCATTTAGCATGGGTCGACCATGAAAACATCATAGAAGACGTAGCAACAACAAATGTTAGATCTGGAAATATCCATCACATCCGTGTGTACTCATTGACATGACATATCGAGGATGAGCCGCCCTGTAAACGGAGAACAGGTGATAATCAACAGTTTTGTTGGTCAAAATTGGAACCAGACCTCAATTAGGTTTCTGTCACTCTGAGTCTTCTCAGTCACAGCACAATGGATGAGTGTTTTTTCATTCAATCTTAAGCATATCTGGCCCAAAATACAAAACACATTTTTAAAAAATGTGATTTTAATTAGTATTTGCTATGCACTGCCTCCCTTCATTAGTTAGATATACATACAGCAACAAGAGAGAGTTTTCACTCTGATGTGTTCAAACATCAACAAGTCTCCCATATCGACTTTATGTCACTACGACTTGGCCTTTTGTTTCGGTGGGGATGGCCTGTCAGTGCGATGGCAGTAGAACCACCGAGGATTTCTTGGAGGGAAGACTGCAAGGGAAAGGTCATGGTGAATAAAAAGGCTTTTAATCCAAGTACCCCGTGTCACACGCTCTGGGAATATCAAAGTCATCCCATTACTACTGAGGTCAGAGCAGGGCAGCATCCTTGTTTGCCCACTCCTCTCTTCTGTGTTTGTGATGCCTACAAGGCCAAGGTTGGTGAGTCCTAGGAAAAGGTTAAAATCATTTTCACTGTCGTTTTGTGTAGGTCTACGATTCAACAGGTTGTGTGGGTGTATGAACGTTAAGTAAGTCAAGAAATTGTGTTGCAATTACCACACAGGCATTTTGAGATTAAATTTCTTACAGCAAAAAATAAAACGTGTAAAGAAAATGAAGTACATTTTGTTATCCTTTGCAATATGGATGAATGATGTTATGCAATTTTTTTCAAATCCTCTATTTTAATTGTTATTTTTTGCAGAAATTTGTTAGAATTGGGCTATTTTTTGGGAAGATTTATATATTTTTTCGTATTGTATATTTCATCGTGGCGCTGACTTTTTTGTTTTAACTATTATTTTTGCTGATATCTGAATACTTCGTATTTATGAAAATTGGAGAAAAAAAATTCTAATTTTGTGTAAATACGTTAGGACAACAAATAATCTCGTCTTTCCTTAAAAAAGCTGGAAAAAAGTTTCCAGCAAATGTTTTAATGCAAACCCTTAAATAAGTCACTGTGTTTTTCTAAAGGTGTTAATCTCAAGATCGAATGCTCTTGTTAAACAACTGGAATAACGTGTTTGTCCTGTAGTGCTAGTGGAGATAGATTGCAAGCCTTTATTTTGGAAGCTCTGGTAGACTAGGGGAAGGCTTGCCAGTCCATTAAGTGTGAGGTGGAATCACGTTTTCCACAACACTGCCCCAGAGCATCCATCATGTCACACTTCTTCAACGGTTCAGCTCCTGAGACACTGTGATCCAAACATAAAGTTTAGAACCACACAGGAAAAGAAAACAATGCAAAAGAAAATTTATGAGGGCTATTTTTATGTTCCAAATGTCAAATACTACAGTGGTGGATTTTATGTCACATATTTCACTGGTCTTATTAAAATTCTTACTTGTCATTTGTTTGCATGCAAGTTAATAATGACAAGGAGGTTAATCTGTGTAGCTGAAGGAGCATTCATTTACTAATGACCCTAATTAACTGAAGTTTGAACAGCATTAAATTGCATAGGTTGCTTTCAAGTGACGTCATATACATACAAGAGCGTGGAATGCAAATGGAGGGCAGGCAGTGAAGTCGCTGAGGATCTACCAGTAGAAAAAATTTCCATATTTTGTGCAATTTATGGCTGCTCCAATTGCTCTAATAAAGAAAATGGAAAGGTTTATTACTGAGTGCTAAAGGTTGCTGTTCATAAATGTGAAACATGTAAAAAAAACTCACAGAACAACGTTGTAAAAGGGGGATGTTAAATTTACATCTGCTGTCAGGAGGAGTAGCATCTGCTAATGACAGTGTCTTCAGCGACCACCTTGTCAACACAAGGTTAGGTATTCAACTTGATTTTTGTGACTCTTTTTACCAATAGGCTGTCAGTAGGTGTTTGTATACTTACAATTAATTGTTCAGCTACTGTTAGCCTAATATGAACTTCATCTGGACTTTTTAGGCTGTCCCTGTTCTTTGGGTATTGATGAGTTGATAGGCTGGGGTCCAACTGTCAATCTCGATCATCAATAATATTACCTCAAAACAGAGGTATCTCTTTATTGAGAGCAGAAAACAAAGCTAAAGGAAGAAAAACAAAGGTGGTTGAGATGTGCTGAGTCAGATGAGTCAAATATGGTGGGTCACGTCCACCATATTTGTTAATTTATTTTTTGCAATCTTTGTCTTGAAACTGGATCTAAAGTGCTACAATATGGAATCTCTGAAACGGTTGCCTTCATTGAAATGTACTTCTTGTTGAAATCGTGTCATGTTCGTGCGTAATCAAAATCATGTGACTAACACCCAGCAATTAAACCTTTAGTTTCTAATCAACATATGCACAGGTGATTAGCTAAATTAAGTTACTGATTTGCAACCTGAAATCTCCCCTGTGGACTCCCCTGAACACCTTTGGTCATTAGGACAAATATTCCCCATTTTACTTCTGTTTTTTACTTGCGCGGTATCAGTTGCTCACTATTGTTACCCAGAGAAATTCCTTTAGCAACTGTCTTCAAGGAATAACATTTTCTCCGAGAATAATCATGCATTTTATTATCATCAAGCAGCTGCTGCATTTTTACTTTGTCATTGTATGCAGTCTGGAGAACAGAGTTGGAAAATGCCATATGGTGAGCAAAAGCCAAATGAAAATTTGTGGCTTGTCATAGCGTATATGTTTTGTGGAATACAGGCAGCAGAGAGATAAAATTAAATGTTTTAATCATGAAAATAAAGACTTTAAAATATGAGACAGAAAGTTCTTGCTTCTAGCGTAGTCTGAGCTTTCTCCCCTTGAATTGGATTGCATCCAGTAATGTTTTTAGACAAATCAGCAAACAAAAGGAGAAACTGTGAACAATGACGTCCATTTTCTGCCCTGTTTTAGAATTGTAGTCTGCCTGTAGTTTTAGCAATGGCAGAAGAGGAAGTGAACGAAGCTCATCAGTCCATGTTTGCCAAGCTTCCAAATATTGAATTAGCATTAATAGCCACCTAGTCCTGCTCAGCAACTCTTCACAGTGAAGGATGGTTGTTTTTTGTAAAGTGACTTGATACAATGATCAACAACTTGCTATACAATTAAACTTAACTAAATTAAATTGAATTGAGAAACCGTCAATAGTTGTAGAGAGTTATTGTGCTAGGTGATGGCATGTGGCAGGAAAGTTTAAAACTAGAGAAGCTAAGATTCACAATCAGAACACTAGAATATTAAAAAAGCTAAAAACAGAGCAATTGATCACTAAGACATGACCCAAAGACAATAAAGAACAAACAGGGATGAACTGCTATGGAAAAACCCAAAAGACAGTCATAAAGACCTCAAACACAAATGGAAACCAAAATACAAACACCCAATGGGTCATGTCATGGCTAGTATAAATTTATGAATCAATTATCAACATATCTTGGTGGAAATATGTTCCACCTTTTTTGTGTGTGTTTCGTTCACACACAAAAAAAAGGATATTTGATTTTTCCATGTCTTTAATATAAAACATCAGCTGAATTCAAAACGTTTGGGTTTTCAGAGGACGAGTTGATGCATTCAACTTGACGAAACATTGGGTTTCAGGTTATTCTGCTATGCAGTAATACTGCCTGTGCATATTGGAGAGACTGTGTCCTTCTCAGAAGAAAAACAAGCTATTAGCCATTCACTACAAAATGTTATTTCATCCCTGGGCAGAGGTACAACAGATTAAAATGGTTTATTTAATTTCAATTGTAGAGTTGATTTTCAAGCACAGAGAAAAAAACATGTCTAGTGTATTTTATTTGAAAGAAACAGTGACACAAAAATGGAAAACATAGACTCTTAAGAAAAAAGTTGAGATGCTGTATGAACTATTGAGATTTTTAATATTAAGTAAGAAAGATTCAGTGATGTGTTATCTTAAATTATAGACTGTAAAGTGCTTATATACTGACCTGCAAGTTCAGACATTTTCTGTGAAAACAGAATAACAAAAGGGTTCCTACTTTCTTTACAGCCTAGTTTGCTTTGTGATGAATGCTTCATTTACATTAAAGGGTATATCTCACTATTTCAATTCATCTTTGTTAAAATACAACTCTTGTGAAAGTGTGTCTTTGGATGCTAAGTATCCATATGGCGCAGCAAGACCGACCATGAAAACACTTTAAGGTTAAATTAGATTTTGAGAGGAGCTTGAGACCAGTCCATGATGTCTGACATAGAAATGGATGCAGATGATTAATACAGACGCATAAGGTTGTGTGTGTGTCTTTAAAAGGTCCTCCACTGATTATATCAAACAGACAAATACACAGCTCTCCTGTTATAAAGGACTTGCTATGATTGTTCTTTTTACCTGCAGGATATTTGCTTTAGATTATATTTGCTGATTACAGTTTGGGTTGCTGCACCAAGTGAATGATTGCTACTGAGTGGTGCTGTGGAAAATTCTTTTCTGTCTACAACACAGTTGGCAGATTAGGTTAGAGGTGAGAACAATATTGGAGAATCTCTCAGTCATCCTTTTGCCATCTTTCTGTTCTTGTATTTTTTTAAATAAAGTATAAAGTTGCAGATGGTAATAAATTTTGTAATCTAGCCTTTTCTGTACAACACACTGTCACTTTTTTGGCTGTAAGTTATGCAGGAAAACCAGATGTTAACTGTGTGGACTTGGAATTTATTAAATTGAAGATCATGTTTTGTGCTTTTTTACATTTGTATGAAAGCTGCTTTTCTTACAGGACTGAAGGCCACCGATACCTTCTACTTGCAATGCATTTTTGCAGTTCATCAAGTTAAGCAATACTTGAAGTCTCACAAGACTGCAAATGAAAGACAGTTTCTGTATCTGTGGTGCTGCAAGGTTGAAACTTGATTTTAAACTTAAACATTTGTGAGCATTGAATTACTAGTTGTGCTTGAAATTAAATATATATTTCTAATGAAAAATGATACTTTCATCCATCTTCATTGCTGTTTTATGAATTAATTATGGTATTGTACATGTATGCAACAGGACCTTTTTTTGGAGCATTGACATTACCCGTGGACCAAGCATGTGTAGGCAAACCTTTGGTCATAAATAATGAACTGAGTCAGTGTTGCATTGGGATAGAATTTTGGAAGCATAGTGGTAGAATAAGTTAGAAACATAAATCTGTATCCCATTAGAAAAAAGAGAGTCAATTTTCCCTCCTTGTTTTACTTGATTTACTAAAACAATTTAGACAAACTGTAGATTGATAGAGTCTAACTATCTAGCCACTTGAGCATCTTAGTGTGATGCTCAGAAGGAGAGCGGAAGATGGAGTGTCCCATCAGTGTGTTAGTTCCCGAAACCACATAAAAAATCCCTAATTGAGGCACTTTTTGATCAGATGGACCCCATCTCTTAGGACTGCGGGAGGGTTAATATATTTAGTCATGAGTAGCTTACTTTAGATCTTGTAGAAATGACAATGTACAATGAATCAAAGTAACCGATGTTTGCTTTTTCATGTGTGGGATTCCAAGCAACATGGACTAAGTATCCAGATGCAGCACGACACAAAAGAAAAAGCAATCCAGTTTTTGGTGCTTAGTAATGTAACAAGTGAGGGGTATATTCTTCTTAAAATGGGAAGGCTCAGTCTCACACACTAATGTTTTGTGATGCACCTATAACTTCCATTATGGTACACGTTCACTGTGATTTGTCAATGTCAGAATATTTATTGTCCATCTGGTGTTGCTTTAATTTTTTGCCAAGATCTTGTACTAATGATGGAAGACTCTGACTACTTGTTTAATCCTTCTACAGCTCATCTCACAAATGTTCAGTGGGGTTAAGGTCCAGATCCTATGATATCTAAGCCATGAGTAAAATTTATGTCTCTTGTTCTTGAACCACTCGCCCAGAACGTTAGCTGGAGTTAGGCACCAGAACCCCTCCCGACCCCACTAGGGACAAGGGTGTTAGAAAATGGATGGATGGATTGATGTTCTTGAACCACAGTTTCACAATTTTATCAGATGAATCCTTGTTATGTTGGAATATGCATGTGTCATCAGGGAAGAAAAAAAACAATCTTTGGCCTTCCTTGGTAATTCAAGATTTACATAGTCAGCTGATTTCATTATTTGGAAATATAATAGTGCCAAACTTTAGAGCTGACCAACTGCAGCAACCCCAGAGAATCCCTTGAGTTTCCTTTGCACTGTGCGTGTGGAAATGCTTTTACTTTCCCAAATTTTGTTTGGCTTTAGTGGCCTTTATTGAACAGTCAATTGTCAGGAAACAAAGTGGAAGAAGAGGAAGACATGCAGCAAACTTGGAATCAAACCCAACACAACAGCTTCGAGGTCTGTAGCCTCTGCACAGGGTGCATGTGGTCTATGAGCTGAGCCTCCCAGCACCTTTCTTTTCACTGTTATTAAGCATAGCCCTGAGTTCTGCTGTTGTTTTTCTTCACTTCAATTTCACCAAATGTTTAAGGGATGAACACATACATATCCAACACATTTTCACTCCCTACTCGTCATATATTGACGCGTACTGACCAAGTGTCACATCTTGACGCCTCGGGTACCCCCTTCGCGTCAATACTTGACGACTTGGGAAGGCTCCCTCAGCGTCACATTTTGACGGTTTCGGAAAAACACACATTTTACGTGGATTATTTACGCAAAGGTCTGGCGCAAACGCTGCCGAACCTTCAAAACCCCACGATTTGGTTAGGTTTAGGGCAAAAATTAGGGTTAGGCATAGGGTAAAACTCATCGCGTCAATATCGGACGTGAAGGGGGTACCCCACGCGTCAAAACGTGACGATGACGGATTGACCATGCGTCAATATATGACGAGTTGGGAGTGAGAATGGGCTGACATATCACATACATTTCAGATTTTAATCACAGCACATTTCTTCCTCAAAGACGATGGTTCCCTGCTTTGTTTTTGGTTTTTAGTAGCCACTGCAATCTCTTTAGATGTGTTTTCTGCTTGATGCATGCCAGTGATTTGACCATTCTCAAACCGACTAACATATTTTCAACAATCACAAGATGTTGAGGTTACTTTACATGTAGGAACTATCTAATAGGAGGCATAGGCCTATTTGCTGAGTTAAACAGACATTTTTTTGGCTAGGCGGTGTATTAGAGGTCTGTGCCATGACACAAGAAGATGACCAAAAACATCTTCTTGTGTTTCACTAGTTACAGTGACGATGTTTTCTGTTGCTTTTTTGCCTGTCCAGTCAATCGGAACGGACAGCTCCCTGTAGTGCCCTGTTGTACACCCAGGGATGTACATGTACTTCACAGGAGAAAATGTTATGTTACCTTGGTGGGTGGTTGATGACTCTAAACTTAACATCTTCATTACTTGATAGCAATGACAGGACTTTCTATTTTCAAATAGTAACTCATGGAGGAGGTGGAGAAGCCTGAATGTTTCACAGATTATCTGTCTCATACCATATTGTCTCAATATAGTGAAAGTTTTATCAAATATGCAAAAAACTTATTTTTTATAAAAGTTACACACTGCAGCTTCAAGATCCAGTGCAGAAAACACAATAGTTTCCATGTCATTATATTCTTTAAAAATGTATAAACTAATCTTGTGAAAAAACTGTTTTTCAATAAAATACAGTATGTGTGAATTATTAAAACTTTTTTTTTTTTTTTTTACCTCAACAGTATGTAAATTAAACAAGAAATTGTAATGATACATAGAATCGGAATATGCCTGAGAGACTCTGGCACCCCAGCCTGACCTCCTACATCACGAGAACAGCAGAGCATTTTAAAAGGTTACTGTATTTCAACAGAGCAGCACAAAGCTTCTGGCAACATGACAACAGTGTTAGATGTGCCACTTCCTGTGCCACAATCACCCTGGTTTCATGAAATCACATGGAAAGCCAGCACTTGTTGCACTGTCTTCACTGTCAGAAGCCCCACAGATCAGAAATTCTCATTATTTCTTTTGTAATTATCTCTTTTTTACAGCTTGCCTTAGGTCTTGCATCTCAAATTAGGCAAGTGTGGATAGTGCTGTTGGTGAAAATTCGAGATGGCAGGCGTGCTATATCCAACCACTCTCAGTAGCAGTGCACATGCAGTATGATTTAACACAAAGTGACAGTTAAATAAAAACACATAATTTTCCTTTATAAAAGTATTCAATGGTTGAATAATTATTTTATGTGTGCTATTAAGGGTTTTCTACATGTTCACATAGCACATTTATGGTCTTTTAATACCCATCTTTAGCACCTATCAAAGTTATCTTCTCATAGATACTACCAATCACATCACATTACTACATAATTTTCATTTAAGATGAGTGTAAATTTAGAGTATATGCCCTTTTCATGTCAGATTGGATGATAGTGATAATTAAATTTTATGTTGCTCCATTTAGTGAATGGCTACTCAACATTATGAGTTGATGATGATTTACCAGCAAATTTGGGACTAGTAATAAGTTTCTTAATACTTCAAACTGTTGTACGGACTTATGAATTGGCTAACAGACCAAAATTGTCCACCCCTGGTTAATTGAGATTTTGAGATTATTTTTACTCAAACAAAATATTTGATTCTAATTGGAAATTAGACAAGGATCTGTCAGGGTAAAATCTCAGACTTTATCTGTTTTAAATTGCATAAAAAAATGCATGCTCCTTCAGATCGATCAGTCATCAGCTGACAGATTAACCCTCCTATATGCTTTAAACACTGACAACTATGTTGACTTTCCTCTTCCTTTTTCCTGGAAATACTCCACAAACTGTAGACTAAAGTACACAAGATCCAGTTTATTCATGATATAATTCTGTGCTATAGCAAACCTCTCAAATAATCTTACAGGAGATGTATCTTGCAGGGTATAATACTCACGTGATCCTGTTAATATTAGATCTAATTGTATTGATTATCCGCATTAATTTAGTTTGGTTTGGAGTGTGTAAGGAATGTATTTGGGTCCTTTGTCTGGCAGAGGGGTGCGTTGGCGCCATAATCAAAAGAGTCCACTAGGGGGACTAGTGCGCTCTTCTCTATATTCAATACAAGAGTGAGTGAAAGCGCACTGATTTCATCCCTGTGATTTCTTCTCTTATATTTTGTCCTTTTATAAGGTAAGAAATCAGATGTAATTCTCAGGAGAATGACATGTGGATGAGTGCTAGCCATGTATATGTGAATTTGTATATATTTAGTTTATATTGCTTTAAATTGATGTGCGAAGAGTGTTTGGCTAATTAACTTAGCTCTGTTGCTAATGGCAGTAGGCCTCATGTTCCGTTCGGCAGTTTGATTTGTTTAAATTGGAATTATTACTTGTGATTTTTGTGTAGTAAAAGCAATGTAGTCTTTTTCATCATTAAGGAATTGTATGAAAAGAGATTTCTGTGTTCTGCTCTTCTTTATATTCAATACAAGAGTGAGTGAAAGCGCACTGATTTCCTCCCTGTGATTTCTTCTTTTACATTTTGTCCTTTTAAATTTCTTTGCAATTTCTTTGCTAGACTATCCAATTTACAGAAAACCCAAGACTCTTAACTAAGACACCAAACCTCTACTATAACTTGCATTTAAAAGTGACTTTAGTCTAAAATTGAATGTGGTTTCAAATCCTGTAGTTACATTGCTTTAAAATATAGCCAAGATGTCAATTGACGGTCTCTACCTTGATAAATAATTGAATGCAGAAACTATTTTGCATTTATGTCTGGTAGAATTTTTAAATGTAAATGTAGAGAGATAGGTATACCCTGTGAGGCGGGGAATGGAGGTGAGCCTGAGCCCAGGCTTCAGAGGATATGTCTGCCATGTTGTGCTTGATTAATTGCACCACAGGCTCACTCATCAAGTGTAATAAAATATGAAGGCATAAGTCAGAATGCATTCCATATCTCTGACAGGTATTCAGGTCTTCAGGCTAAGTTTCTCATAACCAGTCTAGGGGTCTACTATCTTGCTCCTTTTAAGGAATGTGGAAGAAACTGGCCTGTATCACCCAAATTAAAATTCAAAATTTTATATTGTTTTAAGCAAAATATAAGTAAAAAAATATATATTTTTTTATTAAATTAAAAAAACAAGGCTATTCCCTTGCATTAGCACGTAAACCTTCAAATTAGATGCTTGTCAGTAATTCCCCAAGAACTAGACTGTAGCTTTGTTTTCACACGATCCAACAATAAATTAAAGACAGTTTGAAAAAATTACCTGGAAGATCTATTTTCCTGGCTCCAAAACAGCTTCTTAGAACTTTGTAATGTTCTTATGATGTAGCTTTGACTCAATTGGACCAGTTGTGTTTTAAGACATCTTTGAGAAAGAAAGCAATGAACCCCAGGTTTTATAACTTGTATCTTCAGTTCATACCATAAAACATTGTCAAATTCTCAGTATATTAAGTGGAATATTGTTTTCATATGATTCATCCTTTAAAAAAGTTTTCTCTGCAGTTTATTTTTTTATTATTTTTATTTTATCTTATTGAAAATAATTTTGGTAACTTTACAAGAAATTATAACATTGTATTGATTTCCTCTCTACGTGGTACTATGAATAATAATTAATATTGCTACTGGGCATATTACTGTAGTTGTCTTAGGACTTAAGTGGACCCAAATATGGAAATTTGATACAGCTCCTATTAATAATCTGTACACAAATATGCAATGATGTCAAGTGCTGTGTCTAAACAGTGCAAGAATGTGCTAATGAGAAAGTTGTAACAGAGCATAAGGCTTTCTCCCTCATATTACATTCTAAATAATTGCCATGTTAAACATGTTAGTTTATGTGGGATGCATGCTACATACACATATCACATAATGTTGTAACATTATATTTGCCACTAATATATACTTTGAATCTTAAAATATATGATTAGAAACAATACACAGCATGTACTTTACTAATGGTTAATTAAAGCACTTAATTTTTTTTTTTACATATTTGCTAAAACTATGACACTGTTGTATCATGACACAGATAATCAGTGAAAAGATCGAACCCCAGCATCTCCTCACTGTGCTTCTATTGCCGTCTGAAAAACTGCAGCGCTCCTGAGACAAAACAACTAAAAGAGCACAGAGGAGCGTCTTACCACTGTCAGTCAACCTCATGAACATGCTGCTAAATATGCTAATAGCAGAGAAACAATTCACCATTACAAGAAATCTGTTTACTCGTCGTCATAAGTGGCCATGCTAACTAGCCTTAGCATTCATGACAGGCTCTGCTGACGGGGAGAAACTGTATCATAGCAGAGAGAAAGACAGGAGGGAGGGTGAGGGGTGATCAGCAAGCACATGGGCATGATTGACAGCGATAAGACCCTCCTGCTGGCTCCTGTTGGTTATTTCGAGTTAACACTGGGAGAAGGCAGAAGAGTTTGATTATTATTTTTATTTTTTTTGTGTTCTTCATGACATAGAGACAGCTTCAACAAATATGTAAAAATATATATTTTTTTATAAAAATTACTTCATACTTCAGCTTTAGTAAATTTACAACTGGTGATACTGAGGAATACCAAGACAAGTCATTCTGCCTTTGCATAAACTTTCTCATTTAAATCTGAGGCTCTCTTCTACTTGGTGAATGGTGAAAAGGCCCATATGTCACCCAAAAAAAAAGATCCTTTATCCAATAATCCATTGTAAATCACTGCTTCTCTTCAGTTGTCTGTAATATTTTATTTTAAGATACTAACTGTGGTTCAACTATCCATGCTCTTTAGATAATTACTTTGGTCTTAAAAAATTACATTTGTTATTGTTTTTCTTCTTTTGCAGTGGATGGCTATGTTGCTTTCAACTTATTATGCTTTTCTCTCTTTCCTTGTCTGCCTATTTAGTATGCTTCATTCTCACAACATTAAGGCAAGACAGTTGACTGGAAAACAAATCTGTCAACACATAAATGAAAACTCTTTTCTAGCACTGATGTGAGCTCAGTATGATCAGCACTAACTACATACACAACGTCCGACTGAATGACTTAGCTGTCTTGATGCTAATGGTTTCTGTGAAATTTCAAGCCTTTCTCAGATTGTAAATTAAATAATTGCTTAATTATTTGGAAATTACTTCACCATAACTAAGACTAATTTTTCTTTGCCCTATTTTTATTTCTGAGAATGCAACCTAAAGTCATTAATAATTTAAATTACATATGGTATTAGTTTGATGAAGGCACAAAGAGTTACCTAATCCTCTCCACATTACGTGGCATGATGTTTAAAAATGTTATAAATATTTTAGGGATCTCATTTAAGATGTTCCTTTTTGCAGACCTCTGTCTTTCTGTGTTTTAATTAAACTCTTGCAAACTTCATTATATTTTCACCAACATCAATATTTCAGCAGAAAACGACCTGAATTATAATTACCACAAGTGTAGTCTGAATAAAAAAGTAATTTATTCAATAGTCTTGAAGGGACAATAATCAAATCTTATGACAGCCTGAATTACTAAAATGTCTATTGCTTAGATTCTGTAGCAATACACCACATCCAGTTTAGCAAAAAAAATCACTTGTGGGGACTTCACATTGACTTCCATTAATTTCTACAGCCTAACCCTTACTATAATCCTAACTCTAACCATCACATACCTAACTCTTACCTTAACCTTTACCCCAAACCTTTACCCCAAACCTAACCATCACAGACCTAACCACTAACCCAAAAACAACAATTTCCCTCATGGGGACCAAGAAAATGTCCAACCAAGGAGTAATGTTCCACATAACCCCACATTGTAGTGGGTAACAATACTGTGTTATCAGTACCTCTACTTAGCTAATGGAAAATAATCACATAATGATAGAATATATCTTGCATATGAAACCCATCACTTAACACTGTAATTTACAACATATCTGATAATTAGAGGGTCATGTTCTCCGACTTGTTGTCAGTTGTACCTTTGTATCCCTCCTGAGTTAGGAACATAATGTTCTGACTTTAAACCTGTCTCTCTATCAGCTGTTTCTACTAGAGGTTTGGCACTAGTGCATTTGCTTAAGAGTCAGAGCAGAATGTGCTAATTGCTGTGAAAATGAATGTAAACACTTCTCCTGTTGTAATGCATCTTAATGGCTGCTCCCTAAAAGACCGTCTAAATGATCAAGCCTTTTAGTGAAATCAGATTTAATCCTAATTGGATGATGAGCACAGTGTGGATTCCCTCAGGATAGTGATGTGCATACATGAGGATGGTGAAATAACAAGTGGACGTAATATTAGAGTGTACACTAGTGAGAAGTAAATATACAACAAATAATCATGTTAGCAATCGAAATGCTCAGGCTTTTCTTTGTCAAGAAGGTTCTGATTTCAGGTTTGTAAATTGTCAGGATGGGAGTTGAAGTGTTAAGAGAAATGAAACTGTAATACAGCTCTTATTTGGAAAATGTAAAATGATTCATTTCTTTTTGGAATATCATTTGGCATTTAAATATTGTAATGAAACCACTATTTTAACTAAAGAAAGAAGTACACAATACTAACTAACTAACTAACTAACTAATCCTAGTGTTAAAATTTCTGTGCGATGGTTCTTGTTTCAGGTCAAGGTTCTGCAACTCTAATAGGTCACACTGTTACATCTTACACACATAATACGTATGTATAGTTGTCCACTTGTATAATGTGGACACTATACATTCAATACAAGACTTATTTTGCATAAATATACATACATGTATATCTACATAAACATTTATGTATATGTAAAAATACATATAAATATGTATATTTATATGTATATATTGTCTTTTTGGTAAAAGCAAACTCGCATAACTACGTAAACCCATTCATTTCGATGCTGTCCAGTTCCATAAAGTTGCAAATAACACAAAAACCCTCAGCTGAGTTCTTTGAACACCTTTAACCAACTCAGCCAGTTTCAAGTAAAAGTGTTAATCAAGAAAAATGTTCTCTAATAGATCAGTATAAGAAGGTAAATGAGCGAGCAATGGGATGAAAAAACAGTAATGTGTTGTGGCACTAGGCAGAGGTCCAGATCAGAAGAGAAACGAAACCCAATACTTGTAAAGTTGTTAGCAGTAAGCAATTACACATCAGCTGGATCACCAGACCACGAGAGAAAATACACAGCAGTGCCTTCTGGGGCATTATCAAAGTGAGATTAAAAGACACTTAAGTTAAACAGAGATTATGGTTTGTGTGGATTATGTAATTGCCTTATGCAAAAACGTTGCTATATCTCTAAAATTAAAAAAAAAACGTATCACAAATGGTGCTGCTGACGCCTCATGTGGACAACTATACATTCAATAGAAGATTTCTTTTGCACAGTTAACTTTGTCAGAGGTCAACGTAATGCCTAAAATGTAGCTCTGGTATGTGGCTTTCATGTGAAGTATGAGGACATCTTATTAAACACCTTGGGAAATAAGAAACAAATCCCATCAAGCTGCAGAAGACAGAACAATTTTCAGTCTAGCCGTTGTATTTACCCAATCAATATGCTTAACAGTCAGGTCTCTGCTCTCTCACATATTTGTGGTAAGCCTATACCTACCACACTTTAAAACTGAATGGCTAGATATTGTCCCACAATGTCTAATTTCAAGTTGCAATGAATGGAAATATCCTTTATTAATCCTAGAGCCATTTCTGATGTTGAAAGAGTTGAACACATTTTTAGAATGATTTCATAATCACATTTTTTAGTCGTACTTTTTGCAGGTTAGGAATCATGAGTGAGTTGGAGTGTACTGATGACCCTTTAGAAATTTCTTCTGTTTTTGCAATTTTCTTATCTTTTGCAACTACAAGTTGTAGGTCATCAAACAAATTTCTGGATAAAGACTTAAATCTAATTCAGATACTGTGGTATGTATGAACATGTATACTTGCACATTTTTGTTCTAGCATGACTAAAACAAAATTATTTCTGCAAAGAGAAAAAATGGAAAATGGTCAATTTCAAAGGATAGTGGGTCAAAATTCCTCTGTGGTGAAGCTAAAGACTCACTTCCAGCTACCTCACACTGTTGACGTCAGTGTTGCTAAATGTGGCATACGGTATAGCATATATTAGACAAGTAGCGTCCAAAGTAATTTCTGAAATTCTGGTGTCTGCATGTTGTAAATGTTTCCTTGGTTCATTACACCTGAATCAATTGAATAGCTCATTATAAGCCTCTGTAGAGTGTGATGGGATACAGAATATGGTATTTCCACTACTTGAATCCATTTGAACTGTGTTGGGACAGGGACACTTCAAAAATATCCAGCATTCCAGCCCCCTGAAGATTGAAATCAAATGGCACTGACCTAGAAGATCACCAGACACAAGGCAGCACTAACTAATTACATATTTATTTCCCAAAATATACGTCGTATTGATACTTTATTCAGGGATCTTCCTGGTGTGAGAAATACAAATTCAAAAATCTGTCAAATGACTAAAAATAGGGTGACACAGTTCAGACAATTTTCCACATCTGATATTCCATTATTTTTCAAGGAAATATGACTGACACTCTGATATAAATATTTGTCATTCATGTGGAATTGAGATATTGTCTGTAGTTTCACTTTTACCGCCCAAGGTTAGTCTTTCATATATTTTAAAAAGGAATTTACTCTTAGAAACAATAGGAATTTATGCTTAAAACAAATAAACATAGAATATATCATATATATGCATCCTGTTGTGTCAGTGAAGAAATATTGAAGTACATCTTCCGAACCCAAAACACATAGATCCCATTTCAATAGTATATGACTTATTTAAACTGGCATGTGTTGAGGAATTATGATTGACTGAGCATTAAATTAATATGAGATTGGTAAATATCCAGTCAAAATAACATTTCAATCTGGAGAGACTGAGACAGAGAGAGGAAGACAATTAGAAGAGTTTATTGACATGCAAAAATTAAAGTCTTTGGCACTCGGGCCCCGGCTGAGGACATCGATTATCGCAAATTTTTTGCGATAAGCTCGGATGAGCATTCCCGATGCTGATAGGAACGTCGTCCCCCAGGACCCGGCACTGGTGGTGGAGGTTGGTGAAGGATGCGGGCCTAAAGGACTGGGCAATTGGAGGAGAAGGGGGTGGTGGTGGGTTGAGCTCGGCTGGAGAGCGGAAGATGCCGTGGATGGTGGACCTTATCAGCTGGGGCTTGGTCGTTGATTGGACGTGAAGTGTCTCTGACCAGCATTGATAGGACGTCGGCGCTAGGCGGGACACCCCAATTAGAAGGTGCAGGTGGGGCTAGAAAGAGTCTTCCAGTTTGAATTTGCTCCTAGGCTTCATGTTATGTTAAACAAAATCAAGTACCACTGCTAGAGTTTGTCATACACCTTGATATTTGGTTATGAAAGAAAAAAAGACAGCAATGTGTCATGAAAATGTTTTTAAAATAGCATCATATTTGCAAAAAAAAAAAATATATATATATATATATATATATATATTTATATATATATATATATATAGCTAGGTATTTAGCTATATATATTCAATCCAGGACATTCGTCCTAGCACCGGAATGGAAAGCCAGTACTCTTCTTTAATCTGATATGACCCCTAGGTTTAATAAAAATGTTGGAGCCCTATATGTCTAACTGTCAAAAGACAACATGTATGGCCGCCATACTGAATGTGTGTGTGTATTATATATATATATATATATATATATATATATATATACTTTGTTCAAGCAGTCAGATTCAATTATATATACGTATATATAATTGAATCTGACTGCTTGAACAAACAGTGCATGTTAAGTCTTTGTTTATCACTGTGTTGATCTCACCGCTTCATTGTGGCCATGCACTTGAAAATGCCTAAGGCTATAACCAGGCAGCTCTAAGCTGTATTCCATTCACACCTGCACCTTTATATGTCCTGATTCAGTGCTTATAGGGTGAATGCTCCACAAGAAAAAACATCAGCAGTCCAAACACAGAGGGTTTAAGCTCAGAACATAACCTCGAAGCTCTTGACCTTTGAAAAAGGATCATTGCTGGGAACATCCCGCTTTGATCCTTTACAGTAATGAACATAAAGAAACATGGTTGTACATTCAAAGTAGCAAGAATGAGCTTTAGTTTTTAAGAACGATTCTGCTTCGAGGCACGATTTCTGAACTCATCCATTATACAAAGAGAGTCTATTCAGTATATCAACCCCATCAGATAAAATAAGTCCCATGAAAATCTTACTAATTACCAATTGGTAAAGTGTGCATCTCCCCTTGATTAAAACGATTATGTATGATGTATGGCTAAGTGGTAAAGAGATAATATACAGAATCCACATACTTAGATCACTGAGGCTTTTTATCATCTTCTGAAGTCCCTGAAACTTTACTGTGAATAACACTGATTATCCCTTCTTCAAGTGGAAGAACTTAAGCCTGATTGATTTTTTTTGTTCTCAAAGTTGAAGTGTTAGAAGCAAGAAAAAATAGCTGGGGCTCATTTCAGTGCTCAGGATCTAAGGTGGTTCAAATTGGGAAAAGTGATTCTATGTGTGTATATGGGGATCAGAGGCTGTCCCCTGTGATCTGATCAAAAAGACAAGCTGCTGAAGCCCAAAATGCCTAAGAAGTGGAGTCCATCCTTTGATGAGTTGGTGCTATTCTGGCAGCAAAACAGTGGACTATCAAAATATTAAACTAGGGGTCCTAAAGTTTACCTCATTGGTGTGGTTTAGTGTATCAATTTGTTTATTGATTCAAAAAATGAAACTTATCCCATTCACTGAATATAAAGCAGTATTAGTTAAATAACATTTATCTCTTGAACAAATGATACAACATACTTTTTGTTTATTTGTTTTTCTTTCTTACCAGATCTGGGAGAAATTCTCAGCAAAACCGGTGGAACCAAAACATTGGACACATTGACCGTTAGCCGAACGGCAAAGATTCTCGTTGAATTGAGATGAATTGAGCACATGAGTGAATCTTCTGCATCACACACAACCTGATGTTCAGACGCCTGGTAATCTGTGACGTTTTCCGGAGAGCTGGAGAGAGGAGCAAATTTTATTAAGAGGACTTTGATCAAAGATGTTGAACATGTTACAAACTAAATGTTCTCGTAAGCCTGACAGGTGGCAAACACGTGAAAAAAAAGTTAATTTTGATAGGAACATTTCAAATCATGTGACAAAAAGTTTCCTTGCTGTGAGTAATTTGAAATGTTTTAAAAATGAAAAAAAAATAAAGATAAAATAGCACTCTTAGCAAGTGTGCACCATATTCCACGCTGTTGAGGTTGGTTAACTGTGCAGTGATTTAGTTTCTTTGTTCAAGCCACTATAGACGCCTGAAACCAGTGTTATACTTCACATCGTCCCCATCACTGACCAAAGTAAACAGCTGTGAGAAGTCAGGAAACACTCAACCACAAACAAGCACACATTCATGCACTCTCCAAAACCAGAACACAAGCTTATACTTACATCTGCTGGAGGCTGACTGCCATATGACTGGGCTTCATTATACCAGATGACAGGCCACTGGACTTAAGATCACAAGTTAAATTTGACCAGGATTCATCAAATCTGCAGAGTATGTCCAAACAGGTGCCTGACAAGAAACCACATTTGCATGTTACCCCTTTGTGTGACCTGCAGCTGAAGATTTCTTAAAAAAACAGCAAACATGTTGAAATCTGAGAAGAAATGAGAAGCTACTCAACGTACCAGTTGAGGTTAAATAACTTGTTGCCAGCTGAATGGTAATTGCAGATTCAGCAAATATCCAAGAGGAGGCTCAGTCAGGGGGTGACTCAATACTATGATGTTTTGACTGATTTTAAGGCTTAAGCCAAAAATGTTTGCACATTTATATAACAACAAACTGTACATAGTAATTCTATCCTATCCTATGATAAAAATTGGTGTATTTGTCCAATTTGCAATATATCTCAAATTTAGTCTTTTCACACACTAAATGTAATCACAAGTCTTACATTTAGTGCAGTTGGGACACTAACATTGTAACTAAGACAAAGTCATCTCCTTTGGATGAAGTGCTTAAAAGCAAAGAGATGTCAAGACATGAGACAGAAATGTTTTTCTTTTCAGCTTTTAACCTCTGTTATTAAACCTGCAGGATTTGGAAACATTGGAAAGCATCTACATTCTTCAGGGAACATAGATGGGAACTTACAACTTTTAACCAGCTGTAACATTAACATTTTAACCATTAACATTTTAACCAGCTGCTTACATTTAAGCAGCAGATTTTATTGCTGCTTAGATGTAAGTTACGTAAACATGGGATCTTGACTCCTGGTAAATTCTCTCCTGTGATCCCTGTTCCTGGTTTTAAGTTCAGCTGTTAGCCCAAACCGTTTACGGGTCTGAGGAACCAGTTAGTCACACAATGAGAGCCATTAAACTCTGAGCTCTTGTGTATCATAGAGTTTTACAGATAGACGTGAAGAAAACCCACAAGCTTCTCCACCGCCACATGTGCAAAATGAGCTGAGTATTTCATAATTATGACTCAACTGAATGAATTCCTGTCTCCTGTGTAAACTCATTGAACCTTCCTATCTCCTCTACACTGCAAGCAATCAAACAGTGCTTGCAGTGTAAATTTATTTATTTTATTTTACTTATTTTTTTTACTACAGACCTGAAGAAAGAACAAGTAATCCTCCAGAAAGGTCATGTCAGGTTGATGTTTGGAACGTTTCAATCAAAGACAAAAAAAGAGTCATTTGACTTGGTAGTTAAGTATGTTCAACATATAATCATCCAAAACCTGCCTGTGCCTGCCAGCACAGCATGTTGATCACACCAGACTTTGATGTTGCAGTCAGAAACAGAACAACAAGATAGTTTCTCTTCACAAAATAAGTTATTTTATAATTGTAAACTCACTTTCAGCACTTTCTTACAGCCTTGGTACAAACTTTGCAATAAATGCATTTTTTAGCAGTTGTAAAATGTTCCACTGAGAATATTTTTGCTATTCCACTCTTAGCAAAAATGCCTTTTTTGTCCTACTATCACAAATGGAAAGATGTAGAATTTATTAAATGCTATTGGGGCTTTAACGGAAACATATTCTTTGGTCAGATCAGATTAAAATTTAGTTTTTAGTAATTTTATGAGGGTTTGGCATGAATAAAGAATGAATGAGTAGAAAAGGAGAGCTTCACATTACTTGTGGTTATTTGTGTTTCTGTTCACGGAGGAGTGTACCTACAACTGTGTGCCGTGGCCAGGTGAGATTAAAATAAAGCCTGAGGTAGGTTTGGTGTTAAACAGTCAATAAATACATGTAAAAAAAAATATACTTCAATCCTGCAGTAGAGACCCTGATGCTGTGAGCCTTGTTAAGTGTGTAGCATCATAAGGTCTTACTGGAACATTTCACTCACTGCCACACAAACAGACAATATTTTAACAAAAACTCTTACCGCCTAGAGACACTAGAGGTTTTGATTCAGCTGAGGAGCTCCTAAATTTGCAGCGTGGAGACTGTGGGAGGTTTAAATCAGACTGGCTTGTCCCTTCTTCTATATGAGCGTTAGCAGAAGGTGAGTCGCAGCACACCTCATCCTGCCAGGGGACATCCAGGGTGCCTGAATGAATGGGAGCTCCAGGTTGCAAACACTGAACAGCTAAACACAGAAGAAAGGAGAGTGAAAAGGGCCAACAGTTCAGTTTAAAAAAAATATAGTTGGTGGACTTTTATATTTTAAAAGATTAGGTAATTTCAAAAGGTTAATGTATATATTTTTATATATTGTATAGCCTATGTCAAATTCTACTAGTAAAGAATATGTAAACTGAAATGAAAGACAGTTTTACAATTTGTCTGTATACTTATTTTCATTCCATCTCCAACATATTTCCAAACATTGTATTTCTGTCATGCCATACATATAAGTTTGCATTCTAAATGATTGGGGAATGGCTTGTATTTTGTATAGCATTTTATCCAGTCCAAAAGACTTTATGCTACATTCAGTCATTCACACGCTGATGTTGGGAAGATACATTGCAGCCACAGCTGCCCTGGGGCAGTGTGACAAGTTTCTAGCCCAACGACTGAGATGAACAGCAAGAGGATTCAAACCGGCAAAACACAGGTTGCAAGATGAGTCCTTATTTTGAAGAACAAAGTGTGATGTTTTTTTCATCCTGGCAATTTAATAAAAACCATTATTACCACTCACTCATGTCACACTGTTGACCACAAAGTAGTTCTACATTTACTTCTCACAGAATAGAACGGAAATCTTGTTTAAAGTTCAAGTTGATTCTTCAATTTTTCATGGTTAAAAAAGGTATAATTATTTTTTTTTTGTCCTTTTAAAGGTTTTGTTGGCTGTAGTGGCCTTTATTTGAAAGTAGTTTACCAGGAAAGAGGGTAATGAGAGAGGGGTAAAGACATTTAATGTTCAGTTTCATATGCATGTTTGCACACCCATTTAGTTATCAGGTATTTTTGCACATCTGGAGAATAAAATTATTGTCCGTTTTTCTTTACGAAGAAGCCCAAATTCAGTCAGACTGAACAGAGGAAATCTGTGAAGAGTTTGTTTTTCCCTCCCCCAATCTCTCACTCATTCCCTAGTGGATTTAAATCTGGACTTTGACTTGGCCTTTCTAATAAGTTTATATTTTCAGCCATTAACCTGCTTCAATTTGATTCTTTGCAACAATTTAAACTTTTTATGAATGTAGGTCATTTTTTCAGCTTTGAGAGTATCTGTGGTGCTTGATTTTTTCTCCCAGTATTGTTAAAAGTTGCTATTAAAATCCATATGTCCAAACATCTTAGAAAAACACAAAGCATGTAAATAGGATGCCATAGTTTGTCACTTGGGTGTTTGAAGAATGTCTTAAATTCTTCAAACAGACGAGTTTGAAGAATTTAAGACAAAAAACATGATTAATTTTATAAGAAAATAATTCAGCCTACATGGAAATATAAAAAATTCAATAGTGATAAATGGTGCAACCTAACCCCGAGAATCCAGTTGGTCTATTTTACCAGACAATGAATGATTGCTAAAATCCTGTCTCTTACTAAACTTAAACCATAAGACCACATCATTATAAGATGTAGCAGAGGTGTGACCCTGTTACTAAGGGTTCTGATGTGACTGAATGCAAAAAACATGGTTATTTTAGACATGATGTTTCAATATAAGACGAAATCTTGAAAATGGTGAATGCCGATTCTG
Organism: Alfaro cultratus; assembly: GCA_903066825.1. Taxonomy (NCBI): domain Eukaryota; kingdom Metazoa; phylum Chordata; class Actinopteri; order Cyprinodontiformes; family Poeciliidae; genus Alfaro; species Alfaro cultratus. The sequence goes on from CAEFZX010026817.1 coordinate 31,174, forward strand.
ACTTCTGCACGCCACATATAAGTGAAGAGTTCTTCATTCAAAAAACACAAATAAGATTTAAGAAAATATCCAACAACATAACACTGAAAGCTAGAAACTCACCAAGCAGCATCAGGAGCACGTGAACCAGGACTGTCAACATTACGGACCAAATCCTGGAAAGACACACACAAGCCAGAAAAGTTACTTAAGAAAAATCCTTAATAGGAAAACAGACAAACAGATGTGCCACGGTGATCAACATTGTACCAGGAAACTCTCATTAACTCAGGTATTGTAATGATTCATTTTAAATCAAGTGTATGCTTGTAAATGCCTGCTAATACAGGCAGTAATTTAAAGTGTAAGTTTCCTCTGTGTTGCGGTGCCAAGAAAGATGATGCCAAGTTCAGACATCTTTAGACTTTGGTACATTTACAAATCATGGCTGACTATAAAAAAATAAATAAAATCACCATAGTCTTTACAATTCAGCTTCTTTTATGAGGAAAGTATTACAAGACTTCAAAACAGATTTAGTTACGTTTCTTCTTCAGCTGAACAGATGCATGCCTTGCATGTTCAACTCATGGTGCCGCATGGAAGGACCTTATCACAACACTTCAGTAAACTTTGAAATTACAACATTTATGAAAAGTCTTGTTCATTGTAAGGACCACAAACTGAGACACAGCTTGCATGTTTTTTTTTTTTTTGTAGACCTCTGAATTTCACTGTGTTGTTATGACAGGAAGGACAATGTTGACCCAACAGCTTATTTTTAACATTGATCTCAAATGTAAACTTGGTATCTTGACAGGGTTAAAAGAAAACCCAGCGTCATAAAGAAGTTGGAGCAGGAAAGAGTTGGCTGAGTGGATAAGCTAAAATTTTGGAATGTGACGCTTATGATTTTAAGAAGGTAAATTATTATTCCTCCCCCCCCCCAACTTAAAATATGGTCAACTCATTCATGTTCCTGGAATTATATGCTGCAGAAAATTATGTGTTTTGTTCAGAAGTGAAGACAGCATGTTCGTACCTGTCATGGTTTTTTCAAGTTTAAATTTCAAGTGCCATAACATTGTAGGAAAGAATATAATCTAGTGATTAGAACATCGTTCCAAAACATCTCATTCAAATGACTCCATAATTTGCTCTACATGCTATCAAGTACTGCAGAAGCCTGTTAATCACCCACTTATTCAACTCAGGTGTGTGTTAGAAGAGACACGCCTAAAACATTCAGGCAAATGGTTTCTGAGGACCGGAAATAAGAAACACGTACTGTTTTGAAGCTTAATCCTTCTCACTGTCAAAGTTGTCACAGAAAATCTGGATTTTTGATAACGTCTGTGCCACATCTAAAGCACCAATCAGAGAATCATTCTAGCAGCGTCTCTCTAGAATCAGAGAATCTGATTCTAGATTCTCTGATTCTAGAATCAGAGAATCATTCTAGCAGAGAACCACCAGGGCTCTAATTTCTGATGTCATAGCGCTAATTTCTGCTAGACGTTCTCCATAAGAAAGCATAATCGAGATAAAAACTATACACAGTATCTTAATTGAGAAAAACTCCCACATACACAAGTATGTGTATGTACAATTATTTTGAGTTGTGTGAAGATAACACAATTCAATGCAAATTTAATCGGTTGTGCCAAACACATTAAATCTTTTCACATTACATCATGGTTTTCCATTTTGTTTTTAGAAATAAAAATATGATGTAATCCTTTACAATTACAACTATGAGTTATGTCTCAACTTTTGAACTTCTGGAAACTGTCATTTTTTACCAGTTTTTTGTAAAACTGCTCACATTCAGTCAGGTTGGATGCCAGATTTGAAACTGGACTGACAAGAAGGTCTTTGACTGGGCCACGACATGAAAATGCTTTGATTTATATAATTTCATCATAGCTCTCGCTGTTAGTTTGGGGTTGCTGTCATCTTGGAAAGAGAACGTCCACCCCAGTCTTAAGTGTTTTACAGTCTATAACAAGCTATTTTGCAACATTGCCCTGTATTTAGCTCTATTGATCTTCCTATAAACTCTGTCCAGATTTCCTGTACTGGCTGAGGAAAGTAAGCAAGTACGTAAACTTTATGTAGAACCTTCCACATGTCAAAAACCACAAAGCTTTACAATAAAAACAAGCATAAAAAACAGGGAATAAAACACTAAAAGAAAATATAAAACAGCAAGCGTAATGTTATATTGCATAAAACTAGCAAAAAGCCTGTCTGCATTTAAAAAATCTTCAGCAGAAGGAAACAATCTGGAGGCAACAGTTCAAAAGAATTAATTTTCTTTGGTCCTAAAATGCATTTATGGGACCATTAACTACCCCAGTTTAAGGGGGATGGTGTGTTCAGGGTGAAGTGCAGTATTAGCTTTCCGACACACATAGCATCCAAGCCATGAAGTTACATTTTGGTCTCAGATAACCTTTTAGCATGTTTACTGTGTCCCCTACATGGCATATGGCAAACTGCAAACAAAAAAACATTAAGGTTTACCCACAGGTGGAAAAATCTGTCCTTTTCTATTCTCCATACAACACTTTGGTCAAACTTAAGCATCGTCTTGTCACTCTGTTATAAAAGTCAGATTTACGGCCTGCTTGACTAACAGTTGACTAAGAAATTCCTCGATCTGAGGATCTCTACTGCTCCTCCAGAGCTAGGACTCCTCCATGTATTACTGATTAATAATTTCCTTGCACACCCTGTCAGGTTAGGTGGATGCTCATATCTCTGCGCTCTACTTTTGCTATTTTTAGATGATGGATTGATGGATCTCTTTGAGATGTCCTCAGCTTGTGACAACATAAAAGATTAGAACTTAATTAGGGTAACAAGCTTCACCTTATAGAGTCAATTTATATAGATCAATATGTAGCCAGCAGACAGTTAGGTCAGGAGCAAATTTTCAAAGTACATTTACCTATCAGAACAACCCATATTGTTCTGACAGGTAAATGTTTAGGTGACTTCAAATGGTTTATTGACTTTTCCTATTAATTCTGGTTTGGGTCAATTGAATTTGACCCAATATATATAAACCTGTGCAGGAATCTACTCAGAGACTTATGTAAACATCATAATTCATATGATTCATCCTAAAACAGACTGGCAACCTTTCTCACACTGTTGAGATTGGAATTTGACACTCCTGTAATAACATTCCTAGCTGATTTGCAACACTTCCTACACAGGTTTAATCCGATCACAGAAAGAGTCACAGTATAAACAGGAGAACAAAATTTCTGCCAAACAGATCAAATAATATTCTGTTATTTAATCTTAATTAAATAACAGAATATTATTTCTGGGACATAACTGCAATATGTGAGAGCAGATGTGCAAACTTTGACACTCTGTTAGAATACAATAGTCGTTATTATTATAGATTATTGTTACTATTATTTTTTTTAATCTTTTGTTATTTTGGAGGCACAACAAAATTGAGGGTGCTCCCACCGAGCCTTCATACGTGTCGCCAAAGTCCCAATAACAGAAAACTGTCAATAGATTTCTTGCTACCATTTTCATATATAAATGAATCACACAGCAACATGTAAAATAAAGCTTAGTTAAACATACCGTATGTATGGAGATATTTTTGTAATGCCTCATTTCTATATAGAGATTGAGATTATAGATTATATGGAGGTTCTAATTTAGAAACCAACATTTACTTTCGGGTATATGACATTACTTGAGTTACATGTGAATTTATGCATTTTTATTTTTACTTTTTTGTTTGTTTTTACCTGTCCTCTCCTAGTCATGTCTTTATTGTACAGCACTTTGGCAAGACGCTGTTCTTACAAAAAAATGGAATGTTCAAAGTGATGTGCTTAGTTTATGAAACAGGAAGACAATCCTTTGTGAGTTTTATCCACCTATGACTAAATAATGAGTCACATTATCAACAAGTCATATCAAAACAAAAAGGAGTGAGTTGATTTTATCCTGTGATCTCAGTAAACCCTCTCTGTGCAGAGATCCATAATAGATAAAGATCTGCATTTATTCATGACTGTTAAAACTGTAGTCATTGAGTCAGAGAGATGTTTAGAAATAAAATACAAGCACACACCCATTCACATTTACACACCCATTGAAAAATCCAAAAGGTTGAATACAAGCATAGGTTCTTATCTGAAAGTAACCACTCTACCTTGATACCAGATTCAATCCTAGTTTGTTGAAGGGAATAAGGGAATTAAGACACAGTCATTGCAGAACAAAGTTGCCCTTGCAGATACAGGCAACCAGCTTATTGTTAGAGGTATGTCTAAGAACATAAATGTGTGTTTTGGAAGTGGTGTTATAACACAATTTCCTCTGCAAGTCCTGGGGTCTGCCACTGCGTTTAAAGAAAAGCATCTGTCTGCATCCAACTATGGCAGACCATGCACTGCTGATCACATGCGGTTCCAAATGTAGTGTGTGGCAGCTCGAACTGCTCAGTTGTCACAAAACAATACAAAATGGATTTTCCACTACGTAACTTTACAGACCAACATGCTTTTTACAACCAAAACAGAAACTATTTTCCAGTTTCACAAGAGGATCTGCCCCTCTGATGTGTGCTGCTATTTCTCATCTACGCTCCGAGTCTCTCTGACGCCATGGCAGCTAGAGTGAGCTTTTTGACAGTCCAATGATTCGTTTTACATGGATCAAGACGAAATCAGGGGAAATTCTGACTTTCCACACTGACAAGAACGCATAGAAAAGTAAACTGATAGGCTAGGCTGATTTGGAATAATAAAGCAGTATAAAAATGTTGAAATAAACAGAAACGTTCTGAGAATTTTTAAATTGCATAAAATTTAAAATGAGTTATTTTCCCACAAGGGGTAATTCCAAAGCACATATTACAGACTCAAAAGTGGTAGCTCAAACAGTTGGATTCATGAAATTCACCAATACTAATAAACACGTAAATAATAATAATGCACTTTGATTTGTGCACGCAGTGTGAATTTAAAAAAGAAAGATTGTGGGTAGAGAAACAGAAGGGAGACAGGCTGTAGTTAAATGTTAAATAGTCCGGGTTCTTACGTCTTAATTGCTGGGAAGCTTCATGAAGGTTTTCTTTTTGCCAAGATCAGCCGGGTGAGTTAAATCCGCCGCGCTGCTGCCTCAGCTCCCGCCCCGCTGACAGATAAAGGAGCTCAGTGAGAGAAAAGTTACCACGCAGCAGGTGCTGCTTGGTTGACGCGCTGCAGACGGACTGAAGATTTGAGTACTGAGGGGAGGAGGAAGAGCGAGAGGGGATCCTGTTGTGCCGTGGTGCGTTCAGGAAGCCTCCGAAATTACGCTCATTTTATGGGATGTGCATAAACCGAGCACAGTAGTTTCTTGGGAGGACACCGAACTACACCAATCTCTGTATAAAAGTGATACTTTGTTTTTGTTTATATTTCCATGTGGGAATATAAATTTGTTCAACATTTGATGTTGAACAAATTTTTGTGCTGAAGATGTTCAACATAGGACGTCTTGATATGGTGAAGATGAAGATGCTCTTGAACATGTGTTGAACATTTTGTGTTCAATGTGGGATGTTCTTCATCTTATGTTGAAGATGTTCGACATGAAATCATCTTTATAAGATGAAGAACTTCATCTAAAGTTCAACGTGGGGTGGGAAGGATAGGATGATCTTCAGTTCAACACCTTATGTTGAACAGAAGATGTTCTTCATCTTATGTTGAGCAGAAGATGTTCTTGTGTTGAACATCTCATAATTATGAGACACAACATAAGAGCTGATGTTAAATTGTTCACAAAATCAAGCAACATTTTTTTTTATTGTCTTATGAGAGGTATTTCTATAATTCACTTCCTAAAATAATATAAAGGAATGAACCGTTGACTAAAAAGTCCCACATTGTTGACTTTTTTTCCCCTTTCAGTATAAATTATTCAGAAGTAATAACTTCACGTTTATATAATTAAAATACTAAATATTTATTGTGTAAAAGAAAACTGCTACAACACTTGGTTTGTGGTAAAATAAAACAAAATAAAATAAAAATAAAGAGTGTAATACTGTTGATCATCTTTTTGTATTGTGTAACAAAAATACATGATAAAAAATTAATTAAATTGAGTTGAATTGATAAATAACAGATTTATTCATCATGCAAAATAGATTTTGGATTTAAAATTCTATTACGGTAATCTGCTTTATTTTGGGGCTTTTGTTAGGGCGGGTCATTTTTGACCCCTAGGACAAGGGAAGTATACAGAATGTTAGGATCGCACGAGGGTTAAGATAAAGGGAATATTATGTTGTTTTTCGAGATCTTTTGGCCTACTTCATGTTGTCAGGCAGGTTCTATAAGTGATTTCTTGATTCATCAAGTCAGTATATGGCTTGGGTCAGTTTTTGTTGTTAATCACAATGCATCCCCTGAACCTGAAGCTTCTAATTGTAGCTTCTGATCTGCAAAATGGCTAGATGGTCGCTATTAAAGGGCAATTACACCTAATTTTTTAATTCTCTGAGCATCTTTATGAAACTCTAGTTTAAAAACGGCAACATCATAGATATTTCAAACCTGGATTAGATCATTCTACACTAATTGCAAAATATTTGGCACTCAGTTTGCGATTTGTGAAACCTTTATTTCATTGCAGGGATTTGGACTGACCTTGGGTGCACTTTTACAAGTTTTTATTTATCTAAATTATATGGTTTTGGAAACTGACGGGATATTCCTGTCACCTCCCTATCTGCCTCACTTTTCCTGAGTGTCAATCTGGGACTGCAGGAGGGTTAAATAAATTATTTAAACATTTATAGACATTTACTTACTTCATGGTACATTTAATTGTTTAGTGATGTATTTATTTGTTTACTTCATTTTGTCCCATAAAGTCCTGCATACATTTCTAAAGAGCTTGTGACGCAGCATGAGTGTGTTTATACCGTGATGCTAAATCCATCAAGGTTCCTATCCCATCTTATATTCTCTTTGCATTTATTCTCTTCTGACTGTGAAAACTTGGCGCTTCTACAAACACATGCAGAACTGGATCTCTGTGTTCCAAATGGTTGCTTTCAAAATTGTTTGAAAGCATGGACTGTGCAATACAAACAATTTTCTAAAATCAGTTGTCTGTACACTGTCTTTCACCCAGTGACTTCTGGAGATATGCAAAAAAGAATTTGTATTTCCCAATATTATTCAGAATATCCAAGAACTGGAACTTTTGGGAATGTACCTAGTAATTCGTTTTTTAGATTCATTGTTGGGTTTTTTTAGACTCTAGCAGGTGTTTATAGAGCTACACAACAACAGGGTTTGCACACAATTGAGTCTTTTGGGGGAAATGGGAATCTCATAAAAGGGGATTTAAAAAGTAAAGAACTAAAGTGAAACATTTTAATAATTATCATTTGGTATGATTTGAAAGTGAGCTAAAATCTTTGTATGTGTGTTTAATCTAGGTGTGTGTGTGTGTGTGTGTGTGTGTGTGTGTGTGTGTGTGTGTGTGTGTGTGTGTGTGTGTGTGTGTGTGTGTGTGTCAGAATGAAATAGTGACTGCAGTCACTACCTGACTATGTGACGTAGAAAAGAATGCGTCATTGTGTGCCTCGGTGACGGGGAGGAGAGTCATTTGCAAGTGGATTTAATCTGTTTGCCTCACAACGAGGGACATCACATCCATTTTCCAACCCGCTTATCTTTATTTGAATAGATTTGCCTCATCTGTTTTCAGCGCCCCCACATCCCTCTACAGACTGAAAACTGCGGTGACAGTCAGAGCCTGGCAGCCTATGCTTTTACACACACTTAAAACAAAAACAAATGTCTGGGGAGAATCTTTCATTAATTTTCATTAAATTAATATTTTTTTGTGGCTGTGGCAGGCAAGAATCTAAGCTACATGCTCCCTATGTCTCATCTCTTGATTGTGGAACATGGCTACCAGCCAACCCACAACAGGTTTAGGGTGGCATACAAAATGATAACTGGATAATTAGCATTCTTAAAAGCAAGGATGGTACATTTTAGAAAGTTGTCCACATGAAATCTTGCACGAGCTGCAAAAACCTCCTTTTCTGCAGTCATTTCACCTCACAACATTAAAAGAGGAGAGATTTTAGACCTACATCCTGCTACATACATTTTGAACTTAGGTCAAATTTTCAGGTTCACTGATCAGTGTGAGCACTGCTGCAACAGAAGCCTGAACCTAAATGGAGAAAAAGATTCTCCTCTCTGCTGACATCATTCCAACCTGTGAACAGAATGACCTCATCGTTTCGAAACAAAATTAAATCCTCAGGGAGAAAACATCAGTTTTCTGAGAGATGTATCAGAGCAAAAAATGTTTTCATCTCATTCCACATTTCATATAAAACCTAATAATGTTTTGAGGTTCAAACGATAAAGCAGCTAAAATATTGTCTTTTTCCATCTTTTTACTTCTGTGCTGGAATTACCGTTTTAAGTAACTCAGACTGGTTTATTCAAACAGTTTATTGTTGGTACACTCTGACAGCTCATTACTTTATAGTTGGTCTCAAATTAAACACATTTTATTTTATTCATTTTTAAAAATAGTCAGTAGAAATGACACTCTGTGTTTTCAGAGGCTCCTTTTTCCTTGGCCACATGCTGCTTTTCACTTTCTACCATCAAAATGACTGGACTGCTGAGTCTAAAATAAAAGTAAATGAGCCATGACTCAAATAGGAGAGCCAACTTTTGAATAATTAAAGCACAAGATGGAGAGGAAACACCTTCAGAGGGGCTTACACACGGAGAGGTTTACACACCAACATCATCCACACACTGAGATCATGATCTCAAGCTTGAATGACAGTACTAAGATGGGATGATGTCATCTCTTTTTAGTGGCTCTGCTGGGATGCGATTCTGACATTCTCTTACTTTTAGACAGTCCCACATCATCAGAGATTCTGATTAATTTTGTATGTATCGTAATTTAAATTCAAATATAGATAGTACGAAATATAAATGTTTTGTTACTCTAAAATTTTTATTTCTTTAATATTTATCAAAAATTAAATTTTGGGTCAACTGGTAATGTGGGATCATCCATATGTAAATTTTTTTTGAAGTGTGACCTGTATATAAGTTGATAAATACAAAAAAATAGAGAATGAAAAAAAAAATAAAAACCCTCCACATGGAGCTTCTAAATGTGCTATTCTTTCATAATAACCACAGAAGTCTGCACACACTGTTCTGCTGATGGTAAATGATAGGGCTTGTTTTGCTAGATCTCATGTTTCCAGGGCTGCATGATACAGTCAGCAGGAGAAAAAGGCCAGACTAGGCAGCAGAACTGTTTACAACACTAATTATTTGTTTACAAGACTGATAAGCTATTGATTTGATATTTTCCTCCCTGGGTCACATCTTGTACACAGTATTCCAAAACATTTTATAAATATTTAACAGATGCTAATTGTGACATCATTTTGAGATCTCAACAGAATTTACACATTTTGTTACATTATAACTACAAAGTAAAATGTCTTTTATTGTGATAATCATTATAACAGATCCATGGTTCCCAAACCTTTCAGCTTCCAACCTAAAGAAATAAATGTCAATTTACAATGGCTACAGAGATAACACAAACAACAAACCCTTCTCTTTCTAAGTGTGGATTTGGTTTCTCCTCTGAGAATGAGTTCTCAGACTAACATTGGTCTGTCTGCAGAAGTCACTGTCATTTGCCACACAGATACCAGTTTTCCTGTGTCAGCTTGAATGCATTTTTGTGCTTTGAAAAGAAATTGTAAAAGCGTCTGTTCGCAAACACACTAACTGTTCTGTTGTGGTTAGCATGCTCACCACAACAGAAAACTTTGCATAGTGACTAAAAACAATGTGGCAATTTTACCAGATCAGAGACCAACTATGTGCTTCCAGGAATGCTGCATCTTACATCTGAAATTCAATGTGAAAAGAAAGCAGTTTTGTGCCAAAAGTTCTACTGGCAGCTCTTTAAAACATCAGCACAGCTCTTTTCCTGGTGCTGACAGAGTTATGCTGAATCATGTCAAGAAATGTAACCAATGCTGAATGCAATCCCTAAGGTCCTATATTAAATGTATTGTCAGAAATTACCATCAAAGAAGAGACAAGATAAATTGAAAAATGGCAACAAAGTAAATAAAAATTAGCTTTGTAGCCATAACTGCCTACATAAAAGGATCAAAGTAGAAACCTATTTGTGCCAATACCTGCATCTCCATTATAAATGTGCGCAAATCTTTTTTATATATTCTGCTAATGTCAAAAAAACTAATTTGCATTAGCGGTGTTTCCATTAAATAAGAAATGAAATTAAAATTATATGTGAATAAGTCATCAAAAATCATGTGGGTGATGAACATAAACAGTTACATAAGGTATATTTATAATTCAGCCATAGCTCCAGCTCTAACCATCTATCAGTCATCAGAGGAGACATTGACGACTTATTCAAGTTTTGGAGTAACAAACCCTTCATACTGAGGAGTGGCTACATATGCAGTGGTTTGTGGAACTTGTAAGTTGACGATTGTACAGAAGACCTTCGGATCCAACACATCCAAATGACAGACAACTTTATGACCTGTGTGATGCTGTGAAAGCTCTGGTGGAAGCAGCTGCACATTGTCTGAAAAACTTATTTTAAAAATTCTCCTTCTACTTCATATGGTCTTCTTTGTAATTTTCGATAGCAGTACTGGTACTGCTATGTGACTTGTGGGATTAGGGGGAAAAAAGTGATTCCATTGCAGTTTTGTGAAATACATCTATTTCAATATTTCTGAAAAACCACATCATCCTACTGAAAAATTAGTTTCTTGTAAATTGGCGTATTTACATTAATCAGATTTATTTTCTGCATTTCAAGTTGTGCAATTGTATGGTTAATGTTCTTTGCCAGGAAAAGTATTCTTTGCCTAGTTTGAGGACAGAGCAACACTACAACCATTGAATACTCGCTCTCCAGTCCTACCAAATTGAGTAAATACTTCACATCTTCAACAGTAATAAGGCAGCTGTGCCAGATGGTGTTCCACAGGCTGTCCACTTAAAGCATGAGCCACCATCTGGAGGCTATGATGACACAAATTGGAACCTGCATTTCTCCTGGTTTTAACCAAAACCATTGCATGTACAGTACATATGATACCATCTCTGTACCACTACAAGCAGCTCTTGGTCTCCCAGAAAAACCAACAGCAACATGTTGGGATTCTGGATGTTGCTTTTAGCTCAGCCTTCGACTACAGCAGTATAAATAGGCTGGTTGACAAACTGTGCATACTTTTGTCTCTGGGTCAAGGGTTCCTTCCAAAATAAATGTCACTATGTCAGTCTGTGTAACCACATCTTACTGGTGATACTCTGCCCACCTTGTACACCCACAACTGCACCACAACCTACATTTCAAACTCTATTATTAAATTTGCAATAATACAGATTTATGACAATCACAGTTAGCCCAAGGATCAACAGAGAAGAGATGAAATGTCCCAACAAATTTCAGAGTCGCATACAGAAGACCTGAACTGCAGCAATAACTCTGCACATTTATGTCTAAATGTGAATTCTTTCTAAAAACACTGAAATGCAACAAACTCAAAGAGAATACTATGAAAAACATTTACTCATGCATTATAGAAATCACATTAATCTATAGTTTTACAGTAAGGACTCATAACTCTGCATAAAGGCAAACATTTAAGAAGGATTTAGGGTTTCTTTGCATCTTTTGGTAACAAAAAGGGCAATTAGAAGATTTTTCTGTGTTGCAACTAAGTTGGGACAGAACAGACAATTTTTAATGAGATAGAACAACAAAGTAATGTGTCCACATACTGTGTTTGTAGAGAGGGTAACATAGTGAGAGAACAGCATTCAGATCTCACAGGAATGAAGGACATGTCTGCAAATAATTCAGTTTATGAGTGGTATTAGATGAAGCATTCATCAGAGGACATAAACACCGATCTAGAGGATACTAAGAGCCGTGTTGTTAGGATTCTTCTGTGTGTTTTTGTGAAAAACAAATTTCTTCAAAATTTTTGTGGATAATTCTGGCTGGGACACCAGGAGAATTTACACACCACAGCAAAGGGCCTGAGGGGGGTTGATGTGATTTCTATAATACTGTGTGGATCAGTTCTCTGCCTTGCAGCCCTCCCAGCCCATCATTCTGTTGTTTCAACAGAGCAGAACCATATATACTCTCCCCTTGTACACTTCACTACTACAACCGTTTCATCACAGCCTGATTGAGTCACTAATAAAACCGCACCCTTTCCCACAGGCTTAGTGCCCACCTCTGGTTTACTCACCCACACATGCTGACACATCCAGCTTCTCCGTCACATATTCTGCCCCAAGCAGATTAGATGCTATCCTTTGAGGGACAAGCAAGATTATGAAAAAGTGCATATTGTTTTTTTTTTTCCCCATGAAACAACAACAATATTGAAAGGAGTTGAAGGCTGTTGGGGGGAGGGGAGAAATAGGAGGTGACACGGTCCAAAGCTTGTGCGTCACCAGATTTTATTGTGTTAAACCTGTTGAAATCTCCCCTTCCAACCAAGACATTAGAGACAGCCAAATGATTAAAAATGAGATTATATATTGATATTGCCACTCCAAATAGCATTTGTAGCTACATTTTAAATTGAAAAAGGTTTATGTGGCTTATTTAGCAGTTAGAATTTCTGCTGCTTGAATTTTGAGTCTCAGAAATTCATAATTCCAACAGATGTTTTTAGAAAGTTTTTGTTTACTCTTTCATATGTTGATTTGTAATTATGTCTTTCTAAATTTAAAGTGGTAAACTGTATTCTGATGTAATTTTTAGATAACACTTGAAAGTTAATTTGGTCTATCATAAATTTAATAAGAATTATGTTTAGACCAAAGTAGATATTTTCACATTTGTTCTCTATATCAATTGTGCCATTTGTGAGTTATAACATGAGGTCATACACTGAAATTAAAAGTGCTTAGCAGTAATTTGCAACAATAAAAAAAGTTATTGTACCCAATGAATTGTGTAAAACAAAAAGAATGCACTCAAACTGCCAGAATACGAATGCACTTAAAAGTGACTTATTCAGGGAAGGAGAAGATCAAGTGAGGGGTGGGGTCGAGTTGGACGGAGGATGGAGTGTGTGCGTGTGCATGCGAGTGTGTTCAGGTATAAGGCCCACACCTAAGCTCAGCTAACCCCATACACAGGGTAAGTTGTGCCATTAGTGCTAGTAGTTATGCTTAGACTCATTGTGATTGTTTGAAGGGATGCACAATATCCAGAAATATATGCAGGTATATTAGTTAGTGGCCAAACTAAGACTGCCTTTATGTAATGATCCTAAATATGGAAAATGGCTCATCTTACCCCAGTGCCATTTGATAACACAATGAAGTACTTTTCTTAACTTCAATTTTTATATAATGCTGTATGTATCCCTAGAAGAAATTTGACTTCACAATTTAGACCTTAAAATTGGTCTCTGTCTCTTTAAGAAACTTCTACTCTTTCCAAAACTCGGTCTTCTGCAAGCCATCATAACAATCTTCCCCTTTTAAACCGTTTACATCTGCAACATCGCAAGGTATCAACCAGGAAGTAAAAGCTTGAGAACAAATGGGTCTTCCAAATGGACAATGACCCAAAGCATCCTGCCAAAATGGTTACAAATTGGCTCAAGGATAGCAAAGTCAGTGTTTTGGAGTGGCTATCACAAAAACCTGATCTCAATCCTACCGAACATTATGCGAATGAGGGGACTTACAAACATTGCTCAGATACACCTGTTCTGTCAGGATGAACGGGCCAAAATTCCTGCCAACTATTGTGAGAAGCTAGTGGAAGGAAACCCAAAATATTTCATCCAAGTCATACAACTTAAGGGCAATGGTACCAAATACTAATGAGGTGCAGTTAAACTTTTGACTTTGAAGAAAGTAATGAAAATTACCTTAAAAAATGATCCCTGTCATTATTCTGGCAGTTAGCAAATAGAAAATGTGTTTGTAAAACATAAAAAGTTTATTCTGATTTCACATCAGTGTGAAAAAAATGTGTGTGTCTTTTCTCAGTGCATGTAAACCTTTGGTTTTAACTGTAAATGTATCACCCACAGCTCTGTAATGATGAAACTGTTTTTGGTTGATGTACTTTTGCCTCTGTGTCCCACAAATCAGCTTGCATTCTCCAAGCACACTCAGGTGGTTCTGGGTTGGAGTCATCTGAGCTTTAATGTCTTCCAGCATCTGCACAGCAGGTTGGAAACCGCCAGTTTGGGACCCACTAAGCAGGTGAAATAGGTTTCAATGCTCCCATCCCAAAACAGTCACTCTTGATTTTTAGGTTTTTTTCTCTGCCTCTACTGTTGCAAAAGTGACTCAGTGCTTGAGTCATCCCTACTTTAATGTGTTTTATCTACAGTCTAGAGTCCATCACCTGTTTGGCTTCTGGGAAGTTTGGCTTTTATGAAAACTCTGCATGATTAAAATTGACTTTTGCCTTGTATTTCATTCCATTCCATTTCCCCCTTAGAATAAAAGCTGCTGTAACTATAAATTGCTTCAGTCTTAAGCAATAGGTAACATTTAGTTATTTAATAATCCATCAGTTTAGGAGTGATTTTACCTGCTTAGTTGTCTAAGCAGATAAGTGTGTGTTTCTGGAGTAGACAAGTAAATACAACGGAAAGCAATGATAGCAGAAAAATAAAGAGGAAACAAAATGGTAATTTCTTTTTTTTTTCTGCCAGAAGTCCAATTTTCCCAAAACTGTAAATTGTGTCCTGCCTTCCTTCCCAGAACACTTATTGAAACAAAATACCTAAATGAATTGCGTTTTTTGAGCAAACAGAAAAAAAAAAAGTTAGGTTAGATATTTGTGATACTCAGTATATGAAGGATGAAGCTGATGACTCATAACAGAAAAGCCAAAAAAAAATAAAATAAAAAGCTTAGGAATTTAAAAGGACACTTCAACACAAAACATTCATGTTTGATCAATGACCGTTCATAAATAATCACAAAATCCCTAATATAAAACGCAGCATATATACTTAATAAAATAATACTAAATAAACTCCTGGTCAAAATCACACTACCGTGTCATAATCAAGTTGAAAGTTTAGCTTCAAAATGTGAAGAGAAGAAATGAGAGCAAGAGACCAATCCAATAAAGCAGGGGTGCCCAAAGTCAGTCCTCAAGGGCCGGCATCCTGCATGTTTTAGTTCTCTCCCTCGTTTAACGCACCTGAATCAAATGATGGCTTGTTAGAAGGCCTAACAAG
>CAEFZX010026818.1:0-14566 GCA_903066825.1 Alfaro cultratus
AACTGGAGCTTCTGGTTAAACTGGAGCTTCAGATTAAACTGGAGCTTCTGGTTAAACTGGAGCTTCAGATTAAACTGGAGCTTCTGGTTAAACTTCAGCTTAAATTTACTACTTTTTTCTCCTAATATTAAGACTTTATTCTCATATTACTAAGACTGTATTCTTGTAACATTATGAGTTGTAAAATCTTATCCCAACTTTTATATTTGATCATATTTATTATAATTGACCTGAAAGCCCAAATAAACAGAAACTGTAAACCTGGCTTGTCAAACAAAATGGCCGCCCTGCTGCGTGACATCACTGTGACGTATGGAAAGACAAGGAGCGAATCAGTGTCCTGATTTTCCAAAAATTCAATCATCAAAAACCAAAACTGTGATTAATCAATTAAAGTGATTGGTCGCCCAGCCGTAGGATGAGGTTGTGTTTTTGGTTTGGTGATTTCTGAAGATGGATGAATGGAATGAAGATATTTTTGTATCTCTGCTTTGTGTTGAGCTGTCAGGTAAACTAGTGCCAGTTTGTGGCTGAAACTCGGCGGCGCCTCACCGATGCAGGCGTAGCGCCCATCGATGAACGTCAGCTTGAAGCCCAGGTGACATTTGCAGAAGAAGCTCCCGAACGTGTTGACGCACTTCCTGCGGCGCGGACAGGCGGCGCCCAGCGCGCACTCATCCACGTCTGAGGAGAGGCGAACCGGCGGTGAGGAAACAGAAACCCAACCGGGTTCAACCCGCCCAGAACCGAACACTGACCCACACAGGAGCGGCGGTCCGGGCCCAGCCGTAACCCTGGAGACGGACAGGTGCACCGCACCTCGCCCTTCATCACCTCACAGCCGAACTGGCAGTTGGCATGGAAACAGGTCCGCACATCTGAGAGAACGACATGAAAACGATTCAGGCAAGGAAACGCTGGAGCTGAACCGATTAATCACGATTAATCGGTTCATAAAATGTCAAATTGGCCTGTTGCAAAAAGCAATTAATCAGTTAATTGTATAAATAAAAATAAGCTCAATAATTTCTCATCTTTTTCTACCAAAAACTGGATGATAAAAGTTTTCAGTCTTTTTAATTTTTTAGCAGCAGATGCAGCCGTTGCTGCAAATGACCAACGTTCACTAAGGAAATGCTGTTAATCCACTTCAGGCTATAAAATTAATTATTTATTCACATCTTTTAATGTATTTCTAATATTGTACTAAAAAGATAAATGAAAAATTAGCAGAATGTGAAATTTTTTGTGTGATTAACCAATCAATCGTCAGAATAATTGATTAATCGATAGATAAAATGGTTATCTGCAGCCTGAGCAGAAGCGGTCAGACGGTCTCTCACTCCTGCAGCTGCCGTCCGGCTGCAGGCCGAAGCCGTCCAGGCAGAAGCACTTGAAGCTGCCGGCCGTGTTCATGCAGCGATGCTTACAGGGCCGCGGCTTCACTCCGCACTCGTTCAGGTCTGAAACACACCCACAGGTCAGAGGTCAGGGGGCAAACCTCAGCCTGAGAGCTCCTCTTTTCTCTCCTTTCGCTCCTCACGTGGGCCTGTTGGATTAACCTCTGACCTCCAGCCCGGTTAATGACCAGGAGGTTTGAAACTTGTGTCTGCAGGTTGATGGTTAAACTGGGAATGAATCGTCTGCCAGAAAACGTCACATTAACCAGTTGGTGCTTAAAGTCAGGATGTGAGTCACATGGAAGCCTCTAATCAGCAGATGGAGTGTGTTTCTGTCTGTGTGTGTGTGTTAGTGGGTGTGTGTGTCTGTGGGTGTGTGTTAGTGGGTGTGTGTGTTAGTGGGTGTGTTTTTGGGGGTTGGGTGATGCAGCTACAACACGTCCTCACAGGTCAAACAGCTACTGCAGGAATGCGTCTGTCTGTCTGTCTGTCTGTCTGTCTGTCTGTCTGTCTGTCTGCCTGCTGAAGGAAACCAAACCTTCCCATCACTTTTAACCCTCGTTCACCTGGACGCTTCGTTACCTTGGTTACAGGATTTTCCGGTGTATCCCGGGTGACATTTGCATCTGTCCGGTCCGACACAGTCTCCGTGTTTGCAGCCCTGCTGACAGTCAGCTACACACACACACACACACACACACACACACACACACACACACACACACACACACACACAGAGACGTGTTAATGAACATGCGTCGGGTCGGTCATGTATGAACACGTCCAGCGCCTGACGCCGGATCGTTTTCCAGCATCTAATCTTCTTCGCTGTTCTACATGTTTTCGCTCATTAGCAGCGAAACCCAAACAGATTCCAGGAAATCCTCCAGGCTCGTTCCCGGGTCTCAGCGCGGCTGCGGGTTTCACATAAACGACCCGTCAGTCGGCTTGAGGTTTGTTTGGGTTTGTGTTGACAGACATCCTGTCTCTGTTCCTCCACTGCAGACAGACTGGCTGCTGCTCTGAACTCAACCCTCACCAGGACAAACACCTGGAATATCATCCATCCATCGTCTGTAGTCGCTTATCTCTGCAGGGTGATGGGGCAGGAGGACGGTCACACCCTGGACAACCTGTCCAATAACAACCTGAGGACAGGTTAGACCATTTAACCCAGCAGTGATGAATCTGAACTGTGGGAGGAAGCCGGAGTACCCAGAGAGAGAACACGCTGACTCCATGCAGAAAGACCATTAGAACCAACAACCTCTAACTGCAAGGGGACAATCTTACCAACACTCCCAGTAACTGCAATCCCAACAGACAAGCAGGATGCAATAGTTAATGTCTATGATGTCCTAACTGTCCTCACTGTCAGGCTGAGGTCTAGAAAGTCACCAATCTTTAAAAAGCCTGATCTGCTGGTTGGGATTTTGGCCGATGCTGAATCTTTTTCTGAAAAGTCTCTAAATTAAGTGACAAAGTTTCAGAGTGGCAGATTTTCAGACCTTTGTGGAGGTAAATAAGAACAGTTTTCATATTGATTTATGGGTGCAGATCTATAACTTTCATATCCGCTTGGCAGGTTTGGGAATCTTTGAGTCTGATATGAAGTAACTGGGAGGAATTTGAGTGGACCGGTGGGAAGTCCTGGTGTCGTCTCCCTGGTCCAACACAGCTGAATCCAACAGCTGAATCACCTGCTCAGTGCAGTCAGGTTCTGCTAATGACCTCATTAGGTGAGTTGAAGTAGAAACACATCTAAAGTTGCAGGAGACCCTCCAGGTCTGGTTTGTATTCGTAGAGGTTTGGGATCCACAGCCACCAACAAATAGCTAAAGTTTCCAAATGCTTGATCTATTCTGAAAATGCCAATAACTGCCTGTTTTAATGACCCAAACATCAAATATGCCTTAATATTCATTGATACATGCAGTGGAAAACGTCTTGGCGCTGCAGCAGGAGCTAATGAATGAGTTGCAACAATCAGACCTTTGGACTTTAATATCTCTGACCTGCAGTTTTCTTTTTGCTGCTGGTCATGATGTGATCATCTGTCTTCTGTTTTACTGCACTGCAACAACTCCATGTCTAAAGTTGTATTATTACCTTTAAGCTTTAACTAGGCCATTTCCTCTGGTTCTCTCTGAGTTACTGATCCAATCTACAGACTAACTTCTGTTTATGAGCTCATAATTCACTATTAATCTGTTTTATTGCCTTCCTGGATTTACTTTGCTCTACTTTTATGCTTTTAATTTGCTTTATAAATAAATCTTATTTACTAATAATTTATTGCTACGCTGTTGGTCATTTGCAAACACAGCTCTGGTTTATCTCTTCATTTAGGAGCCTCTTTACGCCTGAATGATTTCATAAATCAGAGTTCAGGTTAAAGGGAAATAATCTGAATGTTTGTCATAAATTCTGCCTGTGAATCGATCAGATAAACTCCTGCAGCCTGTTTATGGTCTCATGTTGGATCAGCTCTGAACTTCCTGTCAGATGTTGTCGTGTCCTCACGTTGACACCGGTCCCGCTCCGTCCGCCTCCAGCCCCAGCAGCACTCCACGCCGTTGCCATAGCGACAGAGGCCGTCGGTCAGCACCGCCTGGACGGTCCAGCTGCAAACACAGACACACACCAATAAGCCGCGTGTTTGCGTTTCCTGCAGCTGGATTCATTAAAACGCGCTGATTAATTTCCTGCAGCGGGGTGAGTGTCTAGTCAAAGCCCGCCCCTCTGCAGCCCGGTTCCGCTCAGAGTGTTTGGTTAGCGTCAGCCCGGCTAGTCGAGACCAGCAGAGGAGCATCCTGACATCTCCAGTTTCCTGGAGCCTGTCCCGACATGAGGAGGCAGAGGCTGCATACTTTCCGTCCTGTTGGGTTTCTGTCTGTCCGTCCGTCCGTCCGTCCGTCTGTCCGTCCGTCCGTCCGTCCGTCCGTCCGTCCGTCTCTGTCTGTCTCTGTCTGTCCGTCCGTCCGTCTGTCTGGAGACCCAGAAACTCTCTGTGGTTTCTGCTAAAGTTATACCACTAGAGTGAGAAACTTTAGATATTTATCATCTGAAATGTAAATATAACATGACAAGCTCAGAACTTTCTGCTCGACTCACATCAGTCCAACACAAATAATAAACATTTTTACCAATAATCAATCAGCTGGACAGCAAAAGGTCCTTAGAAGGAGATTTATTTTATTTTAACAGAATTTGAACGTTGAAGATAAAACTGGAGGAATTCTGACTGGATCATGTTTACAGACATAGAAGGTTTTTTATTTCATTTTCTTTATTTCTTTCCCTGCAGAGTTTTGTTTTAGTTCCTGCTCTGACTAAGTTCTTCTGTCAGTAAATGAATCTGTTTACTTCACTTATCAGTAAATAGATTAGTTCACCATTATTTCAAAAATCAATTAACCACGATTAACTGTGATTAACAAAGTTATAATTAACTTATATTATGATGCATTTAAATGTTTAAGCAACAAAATGAAATGAACTAAATATTTATTGTCAAACATTTTTAAAAACTAAATTATTTTATATTTTTATAGCTGATACACTGAGGAGTTACTCATTTTGGTTATAAGACTGTATTTATAATAATAATAATAATAATAATAATAATAATAATAATAATAATAATAATAATAATAACCCACCTGTCGTGGTCCAGACTCTGTCCCTGGATTCTCATCCAGAACCCGGACAGGAGAACCAGAACCAGAACCAGCATCCTCCTTCCTGTGGTTACAGAACTGGGAGGTTTTCCAGTCCCAGTGCTCCCAGTGCTCCCAGTGTTCATCCGGGGAGAATCCAGTTTCCTGACATGCTGTGAATCTCTGGCCGTTCAGCTGAACAACAAACCCAGTTTAACCATTAAACCCAGTTAAAAGCGGCTCTCTGCCCGCTCAGCGCGCGCTCCGGTTTCTCTCCTCGCCGCCTCTGATTGGTCGGTTGTCGGTACCGGTGAGAGTCGCGTGCCGCTCCGGTTCTAACAAAGGAACCGGTTGGTTTTTGTTGTTTCCTCCCGGAAACGCGCCGCCGCCGCCCGAACCCGAACTGAAACCCGAACCCAGAGAGGGCGGAACCGGGAACCCTGGAGCCACCAGAACCCACCGCCCCGGACCGCAGGACTCACTGAGCTGGTCCAGAACCGCAGCCTGCTCTGTAATTCTGGAGAACCGACCCGGACCAGAACCTTCATCCGCCTTTATAGGTGATGTTTATGAAACCAGACGGAGTTCTAATCAGAACCTTTTGGACCTCTTTACTAGAAACACGGTCCAGTTCATTTTAGAACCCAAAAACAAAATGTTTCACTGCTGAAGTCCAAAAGTCCAAAAGTCAGGCTGATGGAACTGCAACGATTAATCAACCAGTCTGACGATTAATCGGATAAAAACCTGTCAGAGTTTCTGTTTCACCACTTCAGCCTTTTTATGCAATATTACAAATATGCAAATAAACAAATATATTCATTTTTTATAGTAGAAAATAAACTTTTTGCCTGAAGTTCCATAAAACTGAATCATTATGAATCTTTCTAACGTCAACATGGGAAAAACCCGACTCAACTTGTCACCAATACAGTGCAGGGCTGATCTGTGGATTAATTATTGATTAACTGATTATTGATCAGACAGCAAAAGGTGCTTAATGTGAGATTTTGTTTCAGAATTTGAACCAGGTGAAGTTAAACTGACACACGATGAGTTCTGGGTGGAAGATATTTATAGAAAAAGGAGAATGTTTTTATAAATCTAAATGTTTCTGTCCGTTACTCTGACTTTACTCATGTTTCAAATGATTTTCCATTTAAAGATTAACTGATTACTAAATGAGTTGGTAATTATTTCAAAAGTTGATTAATTACAATTAATGGTTTCAGCGACTGCTAAACACCTGGTGAAAAGTTATTTATCTAGAACAGTTCTGCTGATGACTGTGATAAAGAACATGGAGACAGTAGAGAGGAACAGTTAACTTTAAACCAGGAGAAACTCCAGATGAAGACAGAAATACTTTCTATAGAACTAGAGGACACAGAGTCAATGTTAGCATAGAGAGACAAACACAGAAGCTTTGAGCCGCAACAACATTCAGTTAGAAACAGAGAAATTAATTCTGTTGAGAAAAGAGACAATAAAACATTAATATTGGGTTTGGATCGATGAGGAACGAGACACGACTGAACCAGGAGAACTTTCTATGAGAAAACAGAGTTTAAACCATCGGCTTTATGACAGGAACAAAACTTAACAGAGACATAAAGAGTCTGGAGTTTTTATATATGAAATAAACCAAAATAGAGATGAAGCCAACAGAAACACCAAATCACTGAACCAGGAGGACTTTCAGTGGGAAACTAACACAAACTAAAGAATCATTTCAGGATCAGGAAAAACCTTTACCGAAAGGATCGACATTCGTTTTAACAGACACAAAAAAATCCCATAAAACATAAAATACTGAAATCTATTTTCATTTGATGTAGAAGCTCAGTTTCCATAAAAATAAAAACGGATAAACGTCTTTAAAACCTTTTTAGGAAAGAATCAGGATATTGTTCAAACATTTAAATATTCCCTCTAAAATTGTTCTGAATAGATGAAGTTCTGCTGGTTTTGTGTTTTAAACTGAGATTATTCAACAGTTTAAAACTGAGTTTAAAACAGAGCAACGAACCAGCAGGTTTGAAGAAAATCCCCGATAATTTACTAATTTACCCCCTAATGGCTCCTCTAGTCCGACATTCATGTTACGTCTTTCAGAATCAAAATCCTCCAAAAGGACAGAAGATGATTTTATGGATGTTTAATCTCTTTTAAAAAGTTTCTAATTCTCTTTCTGCTCAGCTTAAGGATATTCAAGTTATTCAGGAGAATCAGTTTTATTTTCATAAAATTTAAAGTTTTATGTGTTAATTTCTGAATTTCATGTCAAGAATAGAAGCGAACAAAGAGGAATATTTAAATTTCCTGTCATTTCTTTAGAAACAAAGTAAAACCATCATGCAGAGACAGTTTCCGCCAGCAGAGGGCGCTGTGGCTTCATCCTGATTCCTCCTCTTCCTCCTCTTCCTCCTCTTCCTCAGCCTGAGCGGCTCAGAAGCTGCAGGTTTCTGTCAGCAGCAGCAGCAACATGAAGAAACAGCTCAGGTTCAGGTTCAGGTTCTGGTTCTGGTTCTGGTTCTGGTTTCTCCTGTGGGTAAGCAGCTGGTTTAGAGGGAAATATGGGATTTTATTCTTATTACATGTAGTTTCTTCATTTCCAAGATGTTTTTGTTTTTTAGAGATAAATCTGAACAGATCAGTGTTTATTGGCTGAAAATGTTTATTTAAAAATCAAAATCATTTAATTTAAACCCATTAAAATGACATTTATTTAGTTTTAGCAGCATCAGGAATGTTTTGTGCAGGTTTCTGATCTCTGATGTGTTTTTGTGTCGTGTTGCTTCAGGTTTGTGTTTTCCGAGTCCAACCCGGGTTCTGTTGGCACGACCTGGACAACAGCGAGTACGACTGCTGGCCTCTGGACCGACCCAACGAGTTCAACATGGTCGACTGCGGAGGTCAGAGTTCAATCAGACACGCAGCTTCAGACCTGCAGCTGCATTAAATACGGAATAATTAAACTAATAGAGTTTAACTCCATGTTTACTGTCAGCCATGTTAAAGATGTTATAATAAATTATACATTTTCTGTTGCAGTAACTTAAGTTTTAGCTGATTTTTTAAATTCTAATTTAAGTGACAAAACATTTAATCAGTGGAGAAGAAAAACATTGAGTTTAGAAATAATTGAACAAAATCAACAGGGCTTTATTTTTATTTATTTATTGATTTAAAAAAAATTCTTATATTTGGAGAATATTCTGCAATTTCATCAGAACATTTCAGTTTTCTGACATTCATAGAACAGAGAAAAGGAAAAATAAAAAATAATTCTTTTCAAAGAAACTGAGTTAACTGTAAATCATGTTGATAAAATCAAACCGTTCATGTTTCTCTCATCACCTTCATCATTTAATCCACCAGCCTGGATTAAATGTCATATTTATTGAATCTAAGTGTTTTAAATGCAGATCAGCCTCCAGTTCCCTCCTGACATTTATCTCCATGTTCACCAGTTTTATAAAATGTCTCCTGGTCTCCATGGTTACCAGTTTTATAAAATGTCTCCTGGTCTCCAGGTCTGGAAATGTCCTGGTTGCTTCGTCCTCCAGAACTGGTGAAGACCGGTCAGGTTTTCACCGTCATCTACTCCGTCACGGCCCGCGACTCCTTCTACCACTGGGCCGTCCAGAACCGGGTCTTCTCCCAAAGGTCAGCCGGTTCCACCGGGTCCAGAACCACCCGTCGGTTCTGGACCCGGTTCCTAACTTGGTGGTTCTGTCTTCAGTTCCATAACGGATGCTGCTTCAGCCCGACGGTTCTGTGAACAACAAGACTGTCCGTCCAGCTGGACCGAGGCGAACGGAGAGAACTGCTGCATCCATCATGCCAACATCCACTCCTGTCCCATGGGATACATGGTGAGGTTCTGATGGTACCAGGAGGTTCTGTTGATACCAGGAGGTTCTGTTGGTACCGTGGTGAGGATCAGGAGGTTCTGTTGGTACCAGGAGGTTCTGTTGGTACCAGGAGGTTCTGTAAATATAAAATTCTGTAAAATAAATATTCATGTGAAATATGTATTTATTTCATTCATAATAAACATAAAAATCTCCATCTTTGTCTTTTTTCCTAAACCTGGTGGAGAATTTATAAAAATATTCAGTTTTGTGTTTTACAGAGTTTAGATCTGAGGAGAATTTAAAGTCAATGTGTTTAAACTGTTGTCTAAACTAACCTGCTGGTTCCTGGTTCCAGACTGAGAGCATCTGTGGCCCCTGGATTCCTGATGACGGTAAAATCTTCACTCACACCATTTCCACCACTGGGAAGATGAGCCAGACCAACTGGACCGCCAAGGTGAGGAGACAAGAGCATCACACACTTAAAAACATTTAAAACACAGAAAACTAAACGTTTAATATTTAAAGAGAAAACCGGAAAAAAACAAAGCGACATCAATTAACTTCAGTTTCATTTGTTCTGCCAAAACTAGCAGTAAAATTTATATATTTCAAGAAAAACTGATACATTATGTTAAAGTTTTTCATTTATAAAATAATTTCCATCAAACTTTTAAAAAGTAAAAAGGTTTGTTTATGTCGCCTCATGCTGACGATGCATTAATTTATCATCAGGAGTTTTTCGACTGCAGGTGATAAATAAGTAATTTCAATAATTACGGTATTTTATTTTTTTACAAAAGCATTCATTGGGTTTCCATATTTCAGTGATGTCAGCATGTCCACGGCGGCCATCTTGTTTTTCACGGCGGCCATCTTGTTTTTCACGGCGGCCATCTTATTTTTCACGGCAGCCATCTTGTTTTTCACGCGGCCATCTTGTTTTTCACGGCTTCTACGGTGAATTAAGTTCAACGGCATCAAACTATAAACTCAGGCAAAATGTTTTCTTTTTATGAGGATAAAATTATGATGTTACAGGAACACAATATAAACATAAATATGAGAATAAAGTCATAATATTAGGATAATTAAATAATCATTTCATAAAAAGTCCAAGACAAAATAACAAAAAAAATATTATCCAAGTTTTTCTCATTAAAACAACTTTTTTCTTGTGATTTTAAGACATTTTTTCTGCTAATATTATGATAATATTCCTGTTATTAAACTAAGATTCTCAGTCTGGCCCTAATAACTCCATCAGATAACATCGGATGTCTGAAATAAAAACACTTTTTGAAAATATTTTCCATCATGGTAATTTATTTTTTAGAAAAGAAAACAAGAAAAAACCCAGATTAGGATCAGAAATGAATTATGTTAAAATCTTAAATTAGATTTTTAAGCCGTAGCAGGAACATATTTAAAGGTCTTGATTCCAGGTAGTTTGATCATAAATGTCATTATTTTCGTGACTTCCTCCTGATCCCTGCGCGTCGTCTTGCAGGTGGTTCTGTTCCATCCGGGTCTGACCTCACTGATCGCTCACATCAGGGTGGGAACCATGCAGGCGGCGCTGGAGGCCAAGAGCACCGTCCTGCCGGCTGTCGGTCCGTCCGTCCATGAAGCCAAACAACGACGCTCTGATGGGAAACATTGATCTGAATCACAAGGTAACTGGTGTTTGTTTTCCTCCAGTGTGTGGAGATAAAACCTGTGAGGACGGAGAGGACTGCTCCACCTGTCCGGCCGACTGCGGCGAATGTCCCATGAGTCCCGGCACCAAGGTGGCCATCGGCCTGCCGCTCAGCCTGCTCTGCCTCTCCTTCGTCCTGACGGCCGTGGTGAGAAACGAAAACCAAACGATTCGTTCAGCATGAAGACAGGAATCAGTCAGGAATCTGTTTCTGCAGTGGCTGAAGTACCAGAAAGAGAAACTGCTGTGGGACGAGAGCTGGATCATCGACTTCTCCTCAATAAAACAAGGTACCAGTAGGAGCCTGAACCGGGTCATGACTGGATCTGAGCCTGAACCGGGTCATGACTGGATCTGAGCCTGAACCGGAACATGACTGGATCTGAGCCTGAACCGGGTCATGACTGGATCTCTGAACCGGGTCATGACTGGATCTGAGCCTGAACCGGAACATGACTGGATCTGGATCGTGAACCGGGTCACGACTGGATCTGAGCCTGAACCGGGTCATGACTGGATCTCTGAACCGGGTCATGACTGGATCTGAGCCTGAACCGGGTCATGACTGGATCGTGAACCGGGTCGTGACTGGATCTGAGCTGGATGTTCTGATCGTAGACCCGGAGGCTCACCTCACCATGGGCAGCATCATGAGCGTCCCGGCTGGACACACCGACAGCAACATCAGCTGTGTGACGGCCATCAGCTCCTGCACCGCGCAGCCAGCCAGCCGGAGGGCGCCGTTCACCTGCACCGGCATTTAGTACGCACACGTCAAACCGGGGGTCCGGGGGCCAAATACGGCCCGCAGTAGCTGTTTATGAGGCCCTTTAGACTCCAGAGGGAAACTTAAATAAAACCTTAGAGATAATAGTTTTGTGCTTAAAACCATTTTTATCTGTATTGCATCAATCAGTATTTTGTGAATGTACAAAATATTTCTCTAATGTATAATTGTGAGTTTATCTTTGGGTTAAACAGATTCCTACCCCCACCTGCAGGTGGCAGTATATCTCAGTCTTACTTGATGTTAACTTATAGTTTGTGATTTTGTTACTTACATGAATTATTATAATTCTTAAAATACCTAAATTTCCACTTTACTTTATGTTTTGATCCGTCTGTTGATGTAATTTTTAAATATTAATTTGATCAGTTACTCAGGACTTTGGTCGACTTTTTACCAAATACCTTTTCACTCTGAGTAATTCCTTGGACGTTTTACTTTTACTTGATTAAAAATATGTTGAAGTGGTATTACTCTGACTTTAGTATAATTTTTGAGTCCTCTGCCCACCTCAGGTGATGAATAACAAAATAAAATCACATCAAAAATATGTGCAATTATTGAAAATTCCTTGCTAATTTATTTCCAGAGAATCAGTGATTTTTTATCTCGATAGTAAATCACATAAAACAATTAAATTCTGGAGGAACAGATCAATGTGAAAAGCTGTTTGGTATTTAAAGCAGTTTTTATTGGACTTATAGACGCCATTTATTATCATAAAAACAGTTAAATCGATACATTCTGGCCCTTTAAGGACATTCATGTTGTAAATGTTTCCCAAACTGCAGATGAGTTTGATTCTAGATGTTCAACCACCTGCAGTTTAAACCGTCTTTCCTCTGCAGCGACGGCAGAACGGTGGCCATCAAAAAGATCCAAACCAAATCCTTCTCTCTGTCCAAAACCGTCAGGCAGGAAGTCAAACAAGTTCGGTAAGAAACCAACAGAAAACGATTCATTGGAGCTGAAATCGTCTCTGACTGTCTCTCTGTTCAGGGAACTCGATCATCCTAACCTGTGTAAGTTCATCGGCGGATGCGTCGACGTGCCGAACGTTGCCATAGTAACAGAGTACTGCCCAAAGGGAAGTCTCCATGACGTCCTCCTGAACGAGGAGATCCCCCTGAACTGGGGCTTCAGGTGAGCTGCACCTGAGCAGCAGCAGCTGCAGCGTGTTGATGGCGTGACGATGACTCTCCCTCGCTCTGGCCGCCAGGTTCTCCTTCGCCACAGACATCGCCAGAGGAATGTCGTACCTCCACCAGCACAAGATCTGTCATGGCCGACTCAAGTCCCTGAACTGTGTGTTAGACGACCGCTGGGTGTGCAAGATCACAGGTCGGCATGGCGGCTGCTGCTTCTGTCTCCACAGTAACAGCAGATCATTATATAAACTAATATCTAAACATCGATGCTTTCAAAGCAAGTGGAAATCATCGTTTCATTTAGCTCTGATTAAACCTTTATATTTTAGATGCAAACTATAGTAAATATTGTGTTGATGTGAACCAAGTAGAAACAAAAGTGAACTTTCTGTTTGGATGTGTTCACACCGACACGTCTGACCCGTTTCAAATGGACAACAACTCATTTCTCACCATCAATTTTGACCGTCGCACTTAAATTTCAGAAATAATTCAGCCATTTTTTCAGACATATACATATGTAATTCAATCACTAGCTGACTTGTTGACTGACCAACTAACTGACCAGCTAGCTTACTAACTAACTAGCTATCTAACTCATTAACTGACCAGCTAACTGACTAACATTCACTTCAATCCCGAACTAATTCTATAGCTAAATAACTAGTTAACTGACTGACAGTCTCAGCTGTAACATTGTGAAGAAGTGTGAGCCTTCTGTCAGTCAGTGCTTCCCTGTGAAGGGGGTTTCAGTGTTCGCTCTGCCTGCGTTCCAGACTTCGGGTTGAGGACGTTCCGGAGGGACGACGGCGCCGAGCCTTTGTCCTCCTACCAGCGGCGGCTCCTGGACGTCTACATGCCGCCAGAGTTTCAGATCTCCAGCCTGGAGCCGACACTCGCTGGAGACGTGTTCAGGTTTATGATGGTTCCCAGTATGACCAGTTAGACCAGCTGTCACAACTCAGCAAGAAATAAAATCAGGCTGGGGGTTAAAATGATTGTTTTGATTTTTTGAATTTTTGGTTTTTGAATATTGAATTAAGTCATAATATTTGGAGAATAAAGTAGAAACATTGTAAAAATGTTTCTACTCTTTTTCATTAAAATGTCTTTATAATAATTTTAAGACAAACTTCTAGTAAAATTAATTCAATATTCTATTAATATTATGAATATTTTCTCGTAGCCTGACTCTAATACTCCATTATACTCAGAATGACTGAAACTCCACTTTTTGAAAATATTTCATATAATTTCTCTTTTAGAAAAGAAAGTGAAAATCAGATCTGATAGAAATCGGATTTCATTTTTAAAGCTCCCAGCTCTTCCTGAACATGTTTGAGTTTAAATCTTCGTTTTGCTGACAGAAACCTTTTGCCCTCCCAGTTACTCCATCATTCTTCTGGAAATAGCGACTCGCAGCGACCCGGTCCCAGTAAGCCGCTGCTCCTTCAGTCTCTGATGGGTTAAAGAAAGTCTAATAACTAAAGTAACTCTACCTGTGCAGCCTGAAGAGTCGAGCCTGGAGAGCGCCTGGTGTCCGCCGCTACCTGAGCTCATCTCCAGTAAAGCTGACAACACCTGTCCCTGCCCTGCTGACTATGCAGAGGTGAGAACTCAGAAACCTTCGTTTTTATGACCTCCAGGTTCATTGCACTCTGACCTGCTGACCTCTCCTGGTCTGCTGGGTTCCTTGCAGCTGATCCGTCGCTGTCGCTCCCACAACCCGACCCACCGACCCACTTTTGATCAAGTCAAGAAGTTTGTCCACCGGATCAACCCGATCAAAGTCAGCCCAGTGGACATGATGATGAACCTGGTAGAACAGCAAACTTCTGTTCAGATTCACTGGAATCAAACGATTCTTCTGACAAATGAGACGCTGAACGTTCAGCCATGTCAGTCAATCCCTCCAGGTTTTTCAGATCGAATCTGTTTTTGTTTTTGGAATCAAAATGAACAAATTTTCTGGTGCGAATTTAAAAATATTTGCAAGGAACTTTGCGATATTTT